>JACCPG010002130.1:0-11174 GCA_016069955.1 Drepana arcuata | reverse complement strand
AGTGAAAACTTTTTGGGTGAACAAAAAGCGTGAAACTCGCTTCATCGTCACCGCACGCTTGCCATGAGCTATATGTATCAATAAATAAATAAATACCTGGGACAATTCCACACAAATGGACCTAGTCCCTAATTAAGTAAAGCTTGTGTTATGGTAACTAGACAACGATATATTTGCTTAATAGATAGATATATACTTAAATACATAGGACATCCAAGACTAATGTACAAATATTCGTGTTCATCACACAAATATCTGCCCTTAGAGGGATTCGAACCCGCGACCTCAAGTTTCGCAGTCAGGAGCTCTAGCCACTAACTAGACAGACGGTCGTCATATACTGTATATATTTGTACATAGCTATCCCTTCGTGCGCTATTTAACTATTACGTACAATACATATTGACTATTCAAAAATACACACGTTAATATCCAAGTTTTTACTTTTTTCGGCACTCCCGAAGTGCAACTGTCCACATTTTTTTCTAAAAGAAATAAACGTATACTGTGAGCTAATCGTGCTATTAATCTATCTGTGGCAAATTTCAAACAATCCGTTGAGCCGTGGTTGAGTAACCAACCTCTTTAGAAGCTTTCTAATTATAATATTAGTGTGACTTAAAAAAGTAATTAAAGACAAAAAAATACTTTAATATTATAAGCGCTTACCAAGCTTCGAGTAGCTGGCTGCAACACAAAGATTGCAAGTTCGACTCCCGACTGTACCTACGTTTCAATGGGCTTAAGTAGTGATTAGTCACACGAGCTTTACGGTGATGGAGAACATCGAGGGAAAACTGCATATTTTGAGAAGAAATTCAAAGGCGTATGTATAGTCGTGCTTGATGATCTTTCTCGTTGGCACCTAATATATATCTCTGGCGAGAAGTGGATGGTTACCTACACAAGTGTAAGGCGTGTAGATATATTAAGGCTTTGCAGTACTAATGTTCTTTTGATGAGCTTACAATTAACCATTCAACTACGGTTGCGCGTTCCGCCGGTGTTTTACTGTATTGTTCTAATAAGAATTATAGATATCCTACTTTTTATAAACTAGACGTGCTCTGCGGCTTGACCCTCGTATAATTCTATCTATATAGTCTATCACTGTAGCACACAGAACAGGAAGGATGCAGGAAACAAACTCCTCACGAACATTCACATTTATAATATTAATAGGATGCGAAAATACTAGTACTAACTACTGAACGTATTTCGATTAAATTGGCCGCAGTGATAAATAATAACCATTATAATATTATATTATAGTCTAGAGAACTGGCGCTCTATACTCTCTGCCTACCCTGTTAAGGAATCGGCGTGATGACGTATGTATATATTTTATACCAGAAAAAACTAATAATGAATACAATTTTTACACGGGCGAAACCGTCGGACACATCTTTTTTTTTTTGATGGAAACGTTAAAATTACCCAAAAAGTCATGTATAATCTGGCGCTCTACTCTATCTGTCTTGCCATACGCAATTGGGCATCTTCACTAACGCCCAAGTCTAGGTCTAGAGCGACCCGATATTATATTTGTAGGAGCGCGAGTGGACGGCTTCCATCCTCCAAGTGATTGCCGATAAATATGATTCTGCAATTCATGATTGCATTGTGAGTGTTTGTTCGAGGGCTGGTGAGATAATCCTATTTGCATATCTGACCAGCACTTGTGCATACATGTAGTAATATTTTGTTGCTAAATTATATTTACTAACATAGATGTAAGAAAGCATTGACTAACCAAATGGACACTGTCTGAATAAATACAGTTATAATAATAATAACCCTGATCCCGATACCGATGGGCCCTATATTTTATATTTTTAAATATGTTTTTTTTATATATTTAAAAATGTAATCATTTCATATTTTTTCAATAAAAAGTATCCTATGTTTGTGTAATATGTGTACAAAGTTTTATGATGATCGGTTAAGTAGTTTTTACGTGAAAGCGTAACAAACAAACTTACATTCTCATTTATGATATTAGTAAGCATGAATTAAAGTGCCAGTCAAAAGAAATAGCTTATTTACTTGTGTTATTATTGTTTAATAGATCATAGTAACACACATTTATCTTAGGTTAGATTTCATGTCATCGTACAACTGTAGTAAAGTGTAGATCTGATAACTACATCAGGAGACAAGGTCTTTTGAAGTCTTGTACTAACTTTTTCGGTTGTCACAGAATCTGCATTCATCATTTCTCAGCGCTATTAATTCATGTCGGAGTCTTAGTTATCCTTTCAATTTTTCCCTGCATTTCTCTTGGGATTCCATGTTTGAGCCGCAAATGATCCCGGACTGACTTGTTTTTCGCATATGTAACTCCACATTTGTTGCAAACATACACATATCTGCGTTCATGTATGTTATTCATATGGTCAGCTAATGAGGACTGGGTGAAAAACTTCTTTGGGCATTGTGTACATTGAACATTCTTCTCCGTATGCAATATCAAGTGTTTCCTCCAAATAGCTTTTCGACGAAATGTCAAACCACATTTCTCACAGGTATATGGGCGCTCACCAGTATGTAAACGTAAATGTTCTATTAAGTCTATTTTGCGTGGAGCTTTGTGAGAGCAGTGGTTGCATTGGTAGAACTGTCCATTTCCATGATGAGCAACCAGATGCATATTTAATTCAGCTGTTGTGGCAAAGCCTTTGCCGCACTGATCACAAATGAAACGGTAGCCATTATGTCTCTGCATGTGATGGTCATAAGTAATGGCATTCGCTAAAACTTTTTGACAAATATCACAGATAAAATTCCTTTGACTTTCAGATATTGATTCTGTATTATTGTGATATCCATTTACTTGTCTATTGCTATAATATGAATCTATGTTTTTGTAATATTTTCGTTTTCTTTTATTCTTGTCTGAATTTATCGTTGTTTCTATGATATCCAACAGTTTATTATTTGCATCTGAGTCATGATCAGTTACCGCTATAGAATGTTCTGGAATATTTGGAGGAAGATCATCATCAAAATAATTACATTTCCCATCACTTTCAATATCACAACACATTTGGGAGTTTTCATCAACATTTTCTTGAGATTTCTTCACTGTTGGTTTTCTCTTAGATTTTATATTTTTATTATGTCTTTTTAAATTAAGTTCTTCAGGAAAATAGCTTAGAAACATGACATACTGGCATACAGACTCCTTGAAACTGTCTTGAGAATTATCACAAAGTTTTTTCATTTGTTTCAATTGTCTATCACTCAATTCACACGTTTGCTTGAAATATATAGCTTGTTTTAATAGAAATAAGCAGTTTTCGCATAGAGCACAGGGCAAATCGTCGTCTGAACTTATAAATACGTCTGCGAAAGTAGTTACTGCTTTTCCGTGACAATTAAGTCCATCTGTACTGGTATGATCAATTAAAGTTATCATAGTTTCCTTATTTCCATGTTTTAAACAAACTCTACATATTGTATTGTAGAAACTATCGTAATTATTCATTTTTCTTATGAAATACTGAGGTGTATGCAGTTTGTTTTTTTTCCTGTTTTGACAGTAAACTTGTGAGTGTCGGGTTGTTGAAAGACAAGAGCGACGCTTCGTTACACGCGAATATTTTAATATGATGTCTTCAGCATACAAATTTAAGTTATTAGCTAAACCGAATCTCACATATTGTCATACATTGCAACTACAGTCCATATTTTTTACTAAAGTAATGATCGTAGGTAATTTATAAAGAGTAGCAACGTTTCTTGCTTTTTTAAATGACAAACAATAGCTCCTGAAATGGAACGTTTGGAACGGTGATTTAATACGTTCTGTTACACGTTATCATTGTAATCTCTTTTAATGCAAAAATAATAAAATTATTTAATAACCATTATAATTATCGAAATGTTTCTAAATGAAAAAATCCCGTGTTGAAATACGATTAACGATAATAGACGAACAAGAAAGACCGAACGCGGTACACACTATAACATGTTCAGCCTATGACTGCTGCTATTCGTTCATTCCTATTGAGTCGGACACATTGTAATCGCACTAAAATTAAAAGTGTGTTGAACAAGAGACAGAGGAAGATTTACAGTCTATCTAGATGAAATCTATCGAACACTCAATGATGGGATACACCACCATAACCAGCATGTGTAAAGGATTTGTGAATGTAAATGGATGAAAAGAGGTCTTTTTTTTTATACAACAAGAGTGGCAAACAAGCATACGGCTCACCTGATGGGAAACGGTTACTGTAGCCTATTTACGCTCACGATACCAAAGTATCACTTGCGCGATGCCACTCTGTGTTCGGAGAGTTATAGTGTGTTGGCAGCATAATGGGTTTAATCCCTCTGCTTCCAGCACAATGTAACAGTCCTCCCCCCTCCCCAAGGAGCTCATTACTGGAAACCTTATTCACCGCGTAGGAACACAACACAATAAATTGTGTTATTTGGCTACGGACTTCTATAAGGTGGAGGTCCTGCCCCAGTCGGGCAGCTCCAAATTCGAACGGGAAACCCGTTATGCCTCTCTTAAATCTAGGTCTAGAACAAAAACTGACGATCTATTCTCTTTGCTTAACTGCTCTCCCCAGGTTCTCTGTAAATAAAATAAGAGGTTTATAAGAGTAGAGGTCAAACGGGACTTAGGGTCACCTAAACGAGTCTAAAGGTTGCACGGCCCGCTCTAACCACAGACATTTGCATTATTATTGTTGTCAAACTTTCTATCATTGCGTTTAGTTTTATCTTACACTTTAAAAAGGTTGAGTTCGTTTTTTTGAACGTGCTAATCTCGGGAGTTAGCGAGTTATCCGATCCGAGTATCCGTAGTTATCCGATCTAAGAAATGGTTTAACTCGGTAGGTATATATCTATTCGAAAGATAGTTTATTGAGGAAGGGATTCCCACACTACCCTTTTTTATAAAATATAACACATGCATCAATAAATACACTGAAGCACACCAAAAACCACTAAGGTTTTTCCAGTATGCCGCACATTAAACTTACATACTAATTTGACTTATCGTTTATTAAGTTTTACAAGTCCTTAATATTACTCAGCTAAGTAGGTTAAAATTAGTTACGCTAAAATAAGTAGAAATATCATTGGAACAAGATTTTTACTAAGATTTTTTAAGATAGAACAAGATATTTATTTTGATTAAGACCTAAACGGTAAGAGGTGTATAAATAGGTAGTACCCACGCACCCACTTTCTGCCAGAGATATATTTTACGTGCCATCGTGACAGATGGCGAGTCCATCGCCGTTAGGTATTTAAGCACGGCTATACCCGCTACCCGCTATACGGCTATATATATACATATATACGCCTTTGAATTTCTTCTCAGACGGATAAAGGTCTCGATGTTCCTTCACCGTAAAGCTCGTGGTGAGTAATCACTGTACGTGTCGGCAACGTTTCACCCTTGGTGTTGCAGGTGTCAATAGGCGGCGGTAACCGCTTACTATCAGGCGGACTACATGCTTGTTTGTTACCAATGTGGTATATAAAAAATGATCAGTATGTCAGAGGAAGTATGAAAATAGCTTGAATGCAGATTTTTTTTATACAACAAGAGTGGCAAACAAGCAAGAAGGGGTAGGCAGAGGTGTCTGGGTAATACCCACACCCACTTTCCGCCAGAGGTATATTAGGTGCCAACGTGACAGATGGCGAGTCCATCGCCGTTACTCAAGCATATAAGCATAATATATATATATATCCTCACGCCTTCCCACAAGGGTCCCCAAAGGGGTAGGCAGAGGTGTATTGGTAGTACCCACACACCCACTTTCCGCAACAGAAATATTTTAGGTGCCAACGTGACACATGGCGAGTCCGACGTCGTTACTCAAGCACGACTACATACATACATACGCCTCACACAAAGATCAGAAGTTCGAATCCCGACTGTAGGTTCTTATAAGTTTTTCTGAAGATATAAGTACAGTGATTTGCCACACCACGAGCTTTACGGTGAAGGAAAACATCGAGAGGAAACCTGCATACGTCTGAGAAGAAATTCAAATGCGTATGTATAGTCGTGCTTGAGTAACGGCGATGGACTCGCCATCTGTCACGTTGGTTGATTCGTACCTAAAATATACCTCAAAAGTGGGTGTGTGGCTACTACCTATACCTACACCTCTGCCTACCCCTTCGGGCATCCTTGTGGGAAGGCGTGAAGATATATTTTATATTACAACACAAAGGATATGTTTTATTACAGAAAAAAACATATTTCGGGCAGGTGAAGTCGCGAGGCACAACAATACCAATAAGGCTCGCCTCGTTTCAGCCCAGCCTCACATCCCTTTCATCCCGTATACCTTTTGCCTTTCCACGTATTATTTAACTTATTTGCTACTGGCGTAATTAAAAAATTCTCAGAAATGTGAGGGAAATAATTTTTTAGTTGTTTGAAAGGGGTTTTTTGTGTTCGGTTTTTAATAAGACCTGATTTGCGTGTGTGTGTTCATGTTTGCTTGTGCGTGTGTGTCTTGACGGAAGATTATAATTTGATCGTAGCTCTACATCTAGATAATTTCTATATATATACTAGCTTTCCCACCCAGCTTCACCCGGGAAAAAAATCCTGAAACACGATCGCAGCGCCACCTATCGGGTCCAATTGTGAATCTAAACCATTCACGAATACTCCTGAAGATACAGAAAATTACATTAAAATCGGCTCAGCCGTTTACGATTCTTCATAGGCCATACAGACAAACATTAGTTTTTATATATTTTTTTTAGAAGATTTCTTCTATGCGTGCATATATCACTGAACTCCTCCTAACCGGCTGGACCGATTTCGATGAAATTTTCTGTGTCTAGTCGCCAGAGTCATCTAATTGTAGATTCACAATTAGATCGTGTTTCAAATCGTGCGCTGCGATAGTGTTTCAGGAAATGTACTTTTTCAACCGGGTGAAGCTGGGCTGTGTATGGGTACTCAAAAAAAAAAAATCAAAATCTTTTTATTTCACATAGGCCCAGGTGGGCACTTATAAAACGTCGAAAAAGAAGCACGGTTCGGGTTGGTCGCTTCCATGGAGAAGAACCGGCAAGAAACTCCATGGTTACTCTTTTCAAATCATTAGGCATATACAACAATAATATTTTTTTCGTTACAGCAATAGTACCCAAGTATGGGGGAACAACGTAGGCCCGACAATAGGTCGCTGCTTACTATACAAAGTATACATAAAACAAGATAATTATAACAATGTTAGCAAGATCTAAGAATCTACAAAGCCTACAATGTTCTCACATTCACAAATTAGACAAGTTAAACAAGTGACACAAATATTGTCATCAGTACTGTAACTAATTCTGGTCAAGATATGGCATAAATTAAAATAAAAAAAGTAAAATTATTATTGTAAAAAACCCCGAAATGGGAAAAGAAAAGATTCAGAATAGTTAGAGACATCCACAAATTTGTGCCGTTTATGAGCTACCAAGGAAGCCGCATGCGCAGAAGGAACTAGAGCCAAACTTCTTTATCTTCAACGTATACACCTATACACCTCTGCCTACCTCTTCGGAGACTTATGGGAAGGCGTGAGGATATTGCTAAACACTACTAAGTGCATATAACCCCACCGAAGAGTTTTCGTTACATCTCCGCCTACCCCTACCTCCGTATCTCCACGCCAATCAACTTACAAAGCAGATAATTGGCTGTGCTAATTAGCCGTTGCTAAGTACTTAGGAAAACTTAGTAACTTGCAACTTTTGATTGGGGAATGTGCGATTGCTTACTCCTGGAAACTTGGCAGTTCGTTTCACGCTACATTTGCTGGTACAGTGACTCTTACTCAGGGGCAAAAGGGAAGGGCTGGTCCAAGAGCCCAGGGTCGCCAGACGTTACTTATTTTCTGATGGACAAAATGTATCGTAGAGCGTAGTGTTAGTGTAGACTATGCAGGTATACATACCTGCTAGCTTGGGCCGGCGGCAACTTTACAGGTACCGGGTGCTAAAGTTACATAAAAACATCGCTCACTTTTCTTAAAGTCTGAGGCATAATTTTTGAATATATTTTACACAATATTATAAAAAATTTAAAATTAATATTGCCAGACAGTTTTCTCCGGCGGCAATTTCCCCCAGACGCTTTAAAGTTTGCGAACATATATATCATCACGTCTTTAACGGGGTAGGCAGAGAGTATAGAGCACCAGTTCTCTCTAGACTTACATACCTCTTTCGCTTCGTTCACATTCATCAGTCTCTTCATACATGCTTATCGGTTTCGAGTACCCTTGAGCGTCCGATCGATTAGATCTGGAACGTGTTCCTCTGCCTCTTCTTGCACATACTTTTGCTTATAAGATATATTCTTTGTAGAAATAGGCTCCGATTAAGGTAGTCCAATGTGTAACAGATGTGTGTACTATACTTCTAGATATGTTCTTTCATTCTCCGCCTTACCTCTGTGTTGTCGTAATAGAATGATTGCGAGCCACTCCCGTGGGGCGGCGTCGTTTACCTGGCTAAGTCCCGGGCCATTTCAACCCCTACTTGTAACGATTGCCGTCGAGATAGGGTTAACCGTTTCACCTTTGACGGTAAATAAGCATTTTAAAAAGTAAAAGTGAATTCTTAGAGGGGTGAATGTTATTGAATTGTGCAATGCAAAGCAATAGCCAGCCACATAGTACTGCATACGAACGAAAAGTTTTCAGTCGTCATTGATTGACAAACATCCATACAGGCTAACCAACTTTCGTATTAACAATGTTTATTTTTATTATTTATTTTCTGTATTAGCTCTGTCTCTCTGTCTGTATATTATATATTTTTTTAAAAATAAAGTAACAAATTTACAAACACTTAAATATACCGTTCTATTCTGCCTAATACTTCCTAATTGCCAATTACGCAAGCTTGTTCGAACTGAAATAAAATACAACTTATTTTTTAGGCCAATCTTAATTAGGACGATAGCAGATAGCTTCAGTATATATTAAGATTCGAAAGGAATCTGTAATATTTACCCTGAGTCTTATGGACATTTAGACCTGTCAATAGGGTACCAGGGGACCAGTGTTGTGACGTCACGTAGGAGATGAGCACTGCAATCGTCAATTCCATGCCATTAGTTCACGTTCATCTATGATTAATACAATCGAAAAATCTTGAACAAAAGTACTCGAAGTCTGAAGAGGACCAACGTCCTTTCAAACTTATATTCATATTAGCAGGCTAAAACATCACCCCTTCCGCTAAGGACTACAAAGGGAAGGGCAGAGATGTGACAGTCTCGCTCCGCCTCAGTCATATTTAGGTGACAACATGACGTGTTTGAATTTCTTCTGGAAAATATGCAGCTTTTTTATTGTTATAAATAAGGTCGAAATGTCTATCCACCGGTTTGATCCGGCATGGACCCGAACGGCTGCACTGTATTTGACTAAAATTACACTGTCAGATAAGTAATGTTATTAGGAGTAACTTAGATTACTTATCATTGAAGTATAACTGTATCAACAAATTAAACGAGAGCCGGGGTGACCGAGTAGTAACCTGCTACACAAAGATTTCAAGTTCGGTTTCCGACCGTACTAATGAGTTTTCTGAACTTAAGTACATTGATTATTCGCACCACGAGCTTTACGGCGAAGCAAAACATCGAGAAGAAGCCTGCATACGTTTGAGAAGAAATGTAAGTGCGTATGTATAGTCGTGCTTGAGTAACGGCGACGGACTGTCACGTTGGCATCTAAAATATATATCTGGCGGAAAGTGGATGTGTGGATACTACTGCCTACAGCTCTGCCTACCCCTTTGGGGACCTTCGTGGAAAGGCGTGAGGATATATATAAACGCGAGTGAAACTCTGGCTGTCGATAAAAAAATCCGTAATTTTTCATGAACCCAATATAAATGTTATTAGCTCTACGAAATTGATGGCCTTTAGGCATCGTGAAGCGTTTTATTTAGGACGTATTTTAATTAGATCTCGCAACATAACATCGCTATAATTTAAGTATTCACAACAAAATGAGAATTAAATTAGGTTTACATGTGAAAAAGGAATTTCCATTCCTTTCCACCGTATGCTTGATTCCTCAAGATGTTTTCCACCATAAAGCTCTGGTGTTACAAATCGGGTTCAGAAAAACTCATTGGTACAGTCGGCATGATACCTTGCAGTCTTCACATCACTTCAAGTTCGGCAACTTCTCAAACCACTCGGCCACCACAGCTTTTTTTTTTATACCACATGGGTGGCAAACGAGCATACAGTCCGCCTGATGGTAAGCGGTTATCGCCGCCTATAGACGTTTGCAACACCAGGAGTATCACTCGCGCGTTGGCGACCGTGCAGGAATCTTTTCAAACCCTTCTTGAAGAACTCCATGCTGTACTCTCCAGGGAAAACCTCAACGGGGAGCTCATTCCACAGCCTGAGCGTTCGCGGAATTAAACTGCTTTGGAACCGCGCAGTGCGAGTAATAAAGTAACAAAAAATTTGCTCAAGGTGAAAGAATAGAGAAAAAAAATTCCGAAGTTCACTAATGTGGCTTCCTTTTCGTAGCGGAGGCTTTGTGTAGTGCTTCAAGGTACTTCCGTTTGTAACATTCGCTATTTTCTCGGTTAATTTATTCATTTTTTTTGTTCATTTTCGATAGCCTTTTCGGAGATATATTTTAGATGCCAACAGGACAGATGGCGAGTCCATCGCCGTTTCTCAAGCAAGGCTATTTCATTACAGCTTTGATTTTCAACTTGAATTTGCGATACCGATTTGAAATTTTTGCGTTGAAGGCCCTCGAACGACTGTGTTATCTCAGCTCATAATTTACGTCTATTTAAGACACTAACCACATAAAAGTATAAATACAATCCCTTCTCTTACACACTTGAGCTCCTTGAGGAGGGGGAGGATTATTATATTGTGTCCCATTCCTATTCCCATTCCCAGTCCCATTATGCTGCCAACACAGTATAACTCTCCGAACACAGAGTGGCAACGCGCAAATGATATTTCGGTATTGTAAGCGTAAATAGGCTACGGTAATCGTTTTCCATCGGGTGGGCCGTATGCTTTTCTCCGTCACTCTAATCATATAAAAAAAACTTACTTTTATTATACATACATACATATCATCACGCCAAGTCCCTAACGGGGTAGGCAGAGAGTATAGAGCGCCAGTTCTCTC
>JACCPG010002129.1:0-10047 GCA_016069955.1 Drepana arcuata | reverse complement strand
GGGAAGGCATAAATATGTGTAACACCGCAACATATATTTTTATTCGCTTTAAATAATAAAGTCCAAACCAACGTAGCATGCCTTTCTTCATCTTTACAATCACGCCCTCATTCACGCCAGTTGATTTGCGAATCTTTTCATTGCGGATTCGATCTAATATCGTTACGCCGCACATTTTTCGAAGAGATCGCTTCTCGACTGCATTCAAGCTATTTTCATACTTCCTCTGACATACCCAGGATTCGCTGCCAAACAATAAGGTAGGTACCAATATCGCGTTGTGGACAGCAACTCGAGCATTATTGCTCAGACTTTTACTGCCCATCAACGCCGACATGGCTCCATTCACCTTATTTCCGGCAGTTATCCTTCTTTCAATATCTTTTTCATACTTTCCATCTCGTGTGAACAGGAGATATTTCGATTCAGTAAAGTCATAAAAACCGGTCATTGGCATCAGTTACAGCATGGGTACAAGGTTTGATTATAATTTGTTATTGCTGGATACATAAATGTGCTAAATGATATTATTGTAAGATAACCCGTGCTATGCCATTAATTACCTACCTAACTTTACAAATCAAAATAGGAATGAAAGAGAAAGGAAAAATGTCTGTTGTAATGTCAAAATAACAGCTTTTTATAAATGCCTATGAACAATTTATACGATGTTTTTTTAATACAAAAGATGCTTATTTTTTGTCTGTTTGTTCTGTGTATTCTCAGAACTTCCGGGCCCGATTTTGATGAACCTTTTATTAGATTTTTAATTTAATGTAAAATGTATTTCGTAAGATTCGCAAATAAGATGCGCGTTGCTATTAAGAGATTCAACTCGCAAATTGGAAAACCGTGAACGAAGCTTTAAGAAGATCCGTCATAATCGTGATGCTGCTGACGATAGTAAATACAATAAATAAACTAAATATACATACATACACATCACCACGCCGAGTCCCTAATGGAGTAGGCAGAGAGAGAGCAGAACGCCAGTACTCTATAGACTTACATACCTCTTTCGCTTCGTCCACAATCATCAGTCTCTTCATACACGCTCGTCGTTGAAATATGAAACATGCAAACATATTTTTTCTAATCGGATATAGACTTTCTTGAGATAAATCGCTCAAACAAACACTATATAGAATATTAGCGTTGATAAGTTCTTACCTCATTTCCAGTGTAAAAGAAAATAGGTCCATTTTCTCGGTCCCAGCTATCTTCATTAACCAAATACTTAATTTTAAAAGTCTCGTTTCTTTGAAACCCAAAGTGGTCCAGAGGCACGGTGAACCATTTTGTCTCATACAAGTACTCTGCGCGTGAAAAACTCAGTAAAATTAACAAAAAACCGATATCTAACCACATTTTGTTTTGAAATAGCTGTGAATTATTTTAGATACGTCGGCACCGTTTGGAGGAACGAGTGGTAATGATGGAATGATGGATGATGCGATCCGTGCGCCGCGCCCGCGCCACTAGCCGGCTAACTCCGCTTATGTAATGTTATGTACAATCATTAGGATAAATGTTAAGGAAACTTATACTATAATAGTTATTATTACATGCTGGAGCCGTGGTGGCCGAGTTGCCTGTGACACAAAGGTCGCAAGTTCGAATCTGATTCTGAAGTTAAGTACAGGGATTAGTCACACCAAGAGCTTTACGGTGAACGAAGACATCGAGAGGAAACCTGCATATCTGAGAAGCAATCCAAAGGCGTATGTATAGTCACATTAAAGGAAGGCTTTATTATTAAGCCTTTAATAGATAAACGATGAGTGAATGTGAAAATAAACACACCAAAAATGTTGTTCACCTACCGTTCAAGATGGAACTTGTAATATTTAAATGTGGCAAAAAAACACTGCGCGGTGCCAAGGAGTTTCCTTCCACGAACGCTCAGTCTGTGGAATGAGCTTCCCTTGAGGTTTTCTACAGAGAGACAGAAACTATAGCATGGGGCTCTTCAAAATGGGTGTGAAAAGAATCCTACAGGGTCGTAAGCGCGCAAGCGATACCCCTGGTGTTTCAAGCATCCATTGGCGGTGGTAACAGCGGGCCGCATGCTTTTTGATCAACAATGTGGTATGAAAAAAAATCACACTCCGTACTCAGGTTAAACGGTCGCAAAAGAACACTTGTGTACGCATCTGTCTTTATCGTGTTTATCAGCGTTAATTTGACCCCAGTCCCAGGGCAGGATGTTTGTCCGTCATTCGTTAGTTAGCGTTACTAAATACAAAAGGCATACATGTAGAGCCGTGATGGCCGGTTCCAGTTGTCGTCTGCAACGTAAACGCTCTCGGTGTGACTAATCACTAAGTAACTATGTGACTAACTACTCGAGTTCAAAAAAAGTCAACGGTACAGTCGGTATTGAAACTTCCAATTACTCGAAAGGTAGTCACACCAAGAGAGTTTATAATAATAATAATTCATTGATTTCAGATATGAAAATCCACAAATTAAAAAGTCCGAATCAAATTAAATCAATATTAATAGATGAATATCAATATCAATATTAATAGAATAAGTTAAAATTTATCAATATAAATCCAAATTAATGAAAATAAATCCTAATTAATCAATATAAATCCAAATAATTCAAAATATATCCAAATTAATCAAAATAAATCAATCAAATTACGTTCGTTTACGTTGCAGACAACTGGAAAATATATTTCGATAACATGACAGATAGCGATTCCATCACCGTTTTTCAAGTACTATACATACAGGTTTCCTTTGGGTATTTTCCTTCACTGTCAAGCTCTCGGTGCGACTAATCCCTTGAGTAAGTACTTGAGTTCAGAAAAACTCATTGGTACAGCCGGGATGAGATCATCATAATCATCATCATATCATCACGCCGAGTCCCTAACGGTGTAGGCAGAGAGTATAGAGCGGCAGTTCTCTCTAAACTTACATACATCCTTCGCTTTGTCCACATTCATCAGACTTTTCCTATGCTCGTCGGTTTCGAGTACTCTTGACGTTCCCGTCTTTGAGCGTCCGATCGGGTTCGAATTAAAAATATTGTAGCAAGCGACTGTCAGTCACTCGCTCTTGGCTGGAGAACCTAATATACGTAATTATGTAAGTAATGACTTTAAATTATATGTATATATGTTTGTGCAAATAGGTAAAAGGATAAGGCATTTGACGAATTAAGTAAATATTTTAATAGTTAATATATTAAGTGAATACCGTAACTATGAATATAATATAGACGTGTCAAAATAGGTACGGATGTATCCAGGCGTGTCCTCTACATCCACCAATCCAATCACCTCCAGATCCTGCAGGTGTTGTCCTTGGAGGCGGTGATGATGGCATCGCCAGCGTACGAGAACGCACAGGAGAATATTTCACCCTGGTGTCCAGAGAGGACCTGAGGAGGAAGATTGCATAAATACCCACGACACAGGAGTGAGTATTTACCTAGTATCTAGAGAGTGGGGGCGGGGGGTTCGGATATTACACTTTTTGACAATGGTGGCAAACAAATATATCCTCACGCCTTCCCACAAGGGTCCCCGAAGGGGTAGGCAAAGGTGTATAGGTAATACCCACACACCCACTTTCCGCCAGAGGTATATTAGGTGCCAACGTGACAGATGGCGAGTCCATCGCCGTTACTCAAGCACGACTATACATACGCCTTTGAATTTCTTCAGACGTATGCAGGTTTCCTCTCGATGTTTTCCTTCACCGTAAAGCTCGTGGTGTGACTAATCACTGTACTTAAGTTCAGAAAAACTCATTGGTACAGTCGGGATTCGAACTTGCGACCTTTGCGTCGCAGACAACTGCTCGAACCACTCGGCCACCACGGCAAACAAGCAAGCGGCTCGTCAGATGGTAAGCGGTTACCGCCGCCTATGGACGCTGACCCTAAAGGAATCTTTTAAAACACGTCTAGTTTCCCAAGGTATTTAAGTCTAGAGACACCTGCTCTATTCTCTCTGCCTACCTCGTTAGGGACTCAGCATGATGATATCTATGTATAACAAGTTTTTATTCTATTAGAATATGTACAATCGTTGTATGTGTGTAGTGTACCTGGATACAGTTACCGGTGTTAGTGTTCCAGACCCTTGAGCTCCTGTCAGCAGAGGCAGTGAGGAGGCACCCTCCAGCTGGACTGAAGCACACCTAAAGTCCATAATTCAAAAAGTTTAAAAATCTAATCAAAATCAAAAGTAAAGTATTTTTACATGTTGAATTTCGGTAACGCGCGAATGATTACCTTGGCGTCGCAAGCGTCAATAGGCGGTGACCGCTTGCCTTAGACGGCCCGCACGCTTGTTGCCATCTTAGTGGCACAGGGGCACCTTAGACTCATTCACCCCGTGTTCTTATAATCCTATTAATACTTATTATAAATGACAAGGTTTGCGGCGATGCGTGAACGTTTGTTAAATCAATCACGTCAGAATAGCGTAATGGAATTGGAATCGGAATTCAAATTTGGCACAGAGAAAAAAACAGATGAAATCATATTTGAACCACAGGACACAGCTAGTTAAAAAAATTGAGGTGGGATTCTTGGATATGCAATCTCGTAAGGGACAAGTGACTAACATTGCAAGTGTCCGGTGATCGCTCAACATCTGGTGTATGCCTGTCATCAGAGTGGTATAAAAAACGTACTTTAGAGACTTCCTCCCTGTGTCCTTTCATGACGGCGAGCTCCTTGAAGTCAGCTCTGACGTCATAGATCCGCGCTGAGCAGTCACTTGAAGACGTCGCCATGCGCTGACCAGCCCAATCGAAACAAATATCCAGCACCTGATGATAACATATATCGTGTATTGATATATCTTCACGCCTCTCCACAAGGGTCCCCGAATGGGTAGGCAGAGGTGAATAGGTAGTATCCATACACCCGCTTTCCGCCGGCGGTATATTTAAGGGTGCCAACGTGACAGATGGCGAGTCCATCGCCGTTACTCAAGCACGACTATACATACGCCTTTGAATTGTTTCTCAGACGTATGCATGTGTCCTCTCGATGTGTTCCTTCACCGTAATGCTCGTGGTGTGACTAATCCCTGTACTTAAGTTCAGAAAAAGTCATTGGTACCGTCGGGATTCGAACTTGCGATCTTTGTGACGCAGGCAAACCGAACTCGAGCCACTCGGCCACCACAAAAAATTGTTTTCACATTTTACGATTCAAAAGCTGTGCAACACTTAGTTTTAAGCTCATGGGTTATAAAACATACCATACACTATAGTCTCGGCTTACCTCATCAGTATGACCAGCGACAGTGGCTAAGCAGGAACTTTTCCTGGCATCCCAAAGCTTGGCACTGCCATCCAAAGACGAGGAACCCACGAGAGAGCTATCCCAGTTGAATTGCACGTTGGAAATTTCACCCTCGTGGCCCACCATCACTGATACTCGGCTAGATATATAATATGCTGTTAAAAACTATAACTATACATGGAAATAGTAGTTAAATGCTTCGTCACGCCTTCCCAAAAGTGTCCCCGAAGCCGAAGGGATAGGCAGACGTGTGTAGGTACTACCCACACACCCACCTTCCACCACAGATATATATCTATATCTTAGGTGCCAACCGGATCGATGGCGAGTTCATCTCCATTACTCAAGCACGACTATTGAATTGCTTCTCAACCGTATACAGGTTTCCCCTTGAAGATTTCCTTCACCGTAGAACTCGTGGTGTACATACGTTCGTGACTCACTGTACATACGTTCAGAAAAACTCTTTGGTACAGTCGGAATTCGAACTTGCAGTCTTTGTGTTGCAGGCAACTACTTGAAAGTCTCGGCCACACGGCTCTTAGAAGTAAGTATTTAAGTATACAAAAAAAAAATACATATTTGACTTTAGTAAATCTCTTATAAGGAAGTAATTACGATACGATTAGCATTACTTATTTGTTAAGTAATTAGAAGCATTAGTAATTGCGTAGTTAAATGTTAAATAACGTGGCCCACGAATGTACGAATGTATATGTAAAGTATAAATATAACGGAAGAAATGCAACAGCGCCTGATAAAAAGAAATAGCACCAAAGCACTGATGTACATATTTTATACATTATAAAGTTTAAAGTAGGCGCATATTGTAACATATACACATACATACATATCATCACGCCAAGTCCCTAACGGGGTAGGCAGAGAGTATAGAGCGCCAGTTCTCTCTAGACTTACATACCTCTTTCGCTTCGTCCACATTCACCAGTCTCTTCATACATGCTCGTCGGTTTCGAGTACTCTTAACGTGTTAACTCTTAACGTAACGCGCATATTGTTGACATTTTTATACCACATGGGTAGCAAACAAGCATGCGGTCCTCCTGATGGTAAGCGGTTACCGCCACCTATGGACGCTTGCAACACCAGGAGCAACACTCGCGCGTTGCCGACCCTGCAGGAATCATTTCACACCCTTCTTTAAGAACTCCATGCTGTACTCTCCAATATACTAACTCTTTCACTCTAGTATCCCACATGGATATAGTTCCATCAAAGGAGCCTGTGATGAGTCTCTGCCCTTCGTTGGGGTCAAACTGGAGGGCGATCACTTCAGCTGTGTGGCCGGTGTAGGTATGTATTTCCTCTCCTGTAAATATTATGATGAATAAATAGTACGTAAGTATAGATTTGATGGCACTAACCAATTGCCTTTTAGAAAAATATTAAAGGTTAGTGACTGAGACTGGTGAGTGTGATTGTAACGGAAGAGGTCAGTAAGGATAGAGAGAACTCACTCTACAATAACCAGAGATATTATTGCTGTCTTTCAGCTAAAGAGTTTCTTCTCAGACGCATGTGGCGTGAGTACGTACCAGTCCTCACATCGAAAAGCTTCGCAGAATTGTCCATAGAGCCAGTGCCAGCATGATCTCCCTTGGCACTGAACTGAGCCGCCACCACCTCCCCGGTATGGCCCCACAGGGTGGCCAGGCACTCCCCCGACTCGGGGTCCCAGATCTTGGCCGACTTGTCAAACGAGCCGGTTATCACTCGGTTGCTGTAAAATACCTTGGGACAATTCCGCACAAATTGACCTAGTCCCAAATTAAGCAAAGCTTGTGTTATGGTAACTAGACAACGATATATTTACTCATATAGATGGATATATACATATATACATAGGACATCCAAGACTAAGGTACAAATACTCGTGTTCATCACGCAAATATCTGCCCTCAGCGAGATTCGAAACAGCGACCTCAAGTTTCGCAATCAGGAGCTCTAACCACTAGACCAGACGGTGGTCAAAAAGTAAATGTAAATACTCTTAAAGTAAGACGAATGAAGAGAGAACTGGCGCTCTATACTCTCTGCCTACCCCGTTAGGGACTTGGCGTGATGATATGTATGTATGTATGTAAGACGAATGGTAAGACCAAACGTTATTCATTCAAACTATGCATTCATACCAGAGACTCCAGTCTGTAGATGTATGATTTTGATGTGTATGGCAATCCTCAGGCCTCCCCATAGGGGTCCTCAAATGTAATAACATCTTCATGTCCCCTTAGATATATTTGGTTGCCAACGTGACAGATGGCGAGTCCATCGCCGTTACTCAAGCACGACTATATATTGTTACGAGCTGGGGTTCGGGATAATTTAATGATAGCCGGTTATTATACTTTAAACGACACTTTATTCTATACACAGAATAATTCCGGAGACTTGTACGATAAATCCTTACACTATTCGCTACAGCTCTATTGACTATAACACTGATCACTACAACACAGTACTAGTACAACACAGTAAACCCTAGGTACTGAAACACTTCTACTCTGTATACACTACAACACAGTAACAGTAGAACACCGTAAACACTAGGCACTGAAACACTTCACTAATACTGTAACACTCACTATAGTCACCGATAAAACACTTGTGATCACTCGCACTGAACTAAACTCACTAACTCTAACTCAGACTCACTAAACTAACTCTCTAAACTGACTCAACTGACTCGCTCAGACTGCCCGTGCCCATCGGATACCGCCTTATATATGGCACCGGCACGATATACTAGATATCGGTGGAAGGCTCTAGACTGCCATTAAGATGTTCGTAGAATTGCCGTGTGAATGCATTCTTAGAGAACAATGGCCGGGCGACGAAAACAACTTGTTTACGTCCTTTCTTAATTGCCTCCTTTTGTCTATATTTCCTGCTAAGCGTTGTTGTTTCGCATGGCTTTCACACGGCAAGACCTCCAGAACCTTCCATCGTAACACTGCCCCCTCCTTAGACATGCTCGTCCCGAGCATCGTTAGATCCATTGTAGCGCGCCACGATCGACGTGGACGACCTTCGGAGCTTCGTAGATACTCCTTTCTTCCGTACTGGATGGTGAAGCCACACCAGGGATCCCCTGCTGAATCCAGGATTGTTGATGTTTCCGCCATAGCGGATCTTCATCCATTCAGACGTCTGTCGACCGAACTGCCCTATGTGACCGCAGAAGCCGTTCATTCTCATGCGCCAGTCCCTCGCATAATTTGTCACAGAAATTGGAGAGTTCGGTATTCTAAAGGCTCCTCCAAAACCAGCAAGCCTCCTCGCTGTCCTGGCCTCTATCGTGGTCCTGTCCAGACTTGCTCTATCTGGACAATTAAACTGCAGGAGGCCCTTTTCTTTGACTGCCGTAATTTCGTTTCCAACATGAACAGTCAGCTCCTTATAAAGATGGGTTTGTTCCACTTTGTTGCACTTCAGCTGCTCTTGAAGTTGCACTTGCTCTTCCCGGAGTTGCACTTGCTCTTCCCGGAGTTGCACTTGCTCTTCCCGAAGTTGCACTTGCTCTTCCTGCAGTCGCACTTGCTCTTCCTGACATCGCACTTGCTCTTCCTGACATCGCACTTGCTCTTCCTGAAGTTGCACTTGTTCTACCTGACGTCGAACTTGCTCTTCCTGATGTCGCCCTTGCTCTTCCTGACGTCGCACTTGCTTTTCCAGACTTCTCACTTGCACTTCCTGATCGCACTGCTCCTGCTCTAGAAGCTGTTGTGTCTGCTCCTCCTGACATCGCACTTGCTCTTCCTGAAGTTGCACTTGCTCTTCCTGAAGTTGCACTTGCTCTTCCTGACGTTGCACTTGCTCTTCCTGACGTCGCACTTGCTTTGCTGGACGTCGCGCTTGCACTTCCTGATCGCACATCACCTGCTCTAGAGGCTCTTGTGTCTGCTTTTCCTGACTTCGCACTTGTACTTCCTTGTCGTGCCTCAGTTGCTCTTGAAGCTGTCGTGTCAGCTCTTCCTGACATCGCTCTTGCTCTTCTTGAAGTCGCACTTGATCTTCCCGAAGTTGTACTTGCTCTTCCTGAAGTTGTACTTGCTCTTCCTGAAGTAGCACTTGCTCTTCCTTATCGCACTTCAGCAGCTCTAGAAGCTGTTGAGTCTGTTCTTTCTGACGTTCTTCCTGACGTTGTCTCTGCTCTTCCTGACGTTCTTCCTGACGTCGCCACTGCTCATCCTGACATCGCCACTGCTCTTGCTGACGTCGCCTCTGCTCATCCTGACGTCGCCACTCGTCTTTCTGACGTCGCCACTGTTCTTCCTGACGTCGAAACTGCTCTTCCTGACGTCGATCCATCTCCTGCAGAAACGCTATGAGCTCAGCTATGTCGGTAGCCGAAAGTTGAAGATTCATTGGCGGTGCATTCCCAGCATCGCCAGTGGCCGTCGGCTCCGCAGCCTGCTGCTCTTGCTGCATTGTTTGGGTTGGACCCGGAGTGTCGTCTTTTGGTAGAACCGGCATAATTATCCCTCACTTCTGACACCAATTGTTACGAGCTGGGGTTCGGGATAATTTAATGATAGCCGGTTGATGCACTTTAAACGACACTTTATTCTATACACAGAATAATTCCGGAAACTTGTACAATAAATCCGTACACTTCACTACAATTCTATTCACTATAACACTGATCACTACAACACAGTACTAGTACAATACAGTAAACCCTAGGTACTGAAACACTTCTACTCTGTATACACTACAACACAGTAACAGTAGAACACAGTAAACACTAG
>JACCPG010002128.1:0-190650 GCA_016069955.1 Drepana arcuata | reverse complement strand
TTCTAATTATACAACCTGAACAAATTAACCAATCTCTGTTCACTCATGTAAGCCATTATGTTAATCAAGCCAAATCATACGTAATAATTGTACAGTTTCAGGAACAATTAGCGATTTACCTTACTTGCTAATTATGCAAACATTCACCTCTCAAGCTCAGCCTGATTAAAGACTTTGGCTTAACAAGATGTTAAAGGAATCAATCAAACATGTATTTTGTAGACTCAATCATGAAATTTGACACAGAGTTATATGATTGGTTAAATTAACTCATTAAAACATTTAAATAGCTCTTTCGTTATCTCCACCATTAATAATTTCTAGGTACCAATTGCCAGTTGGAAGAATTTAAAAATAATAGTTAATATTTATATTTCAGCTAATATTAGCCGTCATTGAGTTCAACTGTACAGTTTACTTTTTGTATTAGTGCAAAAAATACCCTATTCCGTCTTTGGCAGATATAAATAAATGCGACAATAAGGTTAAGTAATTAATGGTACGTCAGTAACAGGTCCTTATTCTGAAAGACACTGCGGCCAGACAGTTATTTACCCAAGCGTACCTTACAATTTCCTAAATGAAGTATGGTCCAAGTTACAAATGGAAGGCGTTCAATCGAATCCTATTAGTAATATCAATATGAAAGCTTTATTCTTTCAACTTTCGCGCAAAAACAACTGAACACAATTGGTTGAAATTGAAAAAAGAACATCGAATATGTTTTAAAAAATCAACCAATCACATCAAGTGTTCGAAATTGTACTTGGCGGGGCACAAATGTTTAAATAATAAAGCATAGAGTTCAAAATAAGCCGAATAGTGGCTTAGTGGTTCGAGTAGTCGCTTACAACGCAAGTATTGCAAGTTCGAAACACCCTCATTAAGAAGATCTAGTAATTGCGATGCATGCTCGAATCACTTGGCCATTATGGCTATATATATATATATATATATATATGTACATATATATACGGGAACGTAATGAGTAAACCGAACATATGTGAAGAGACTGATGAATGTGGATGAAGAGAATGAGGTAGTCTAGGGATCTAGCGCTCTCTGCCTACTCCGTTAGGGACTCGGCGTGACGATATGTATATATATAGATATATATGCCTCTGTATATATAGATCAACGGTAATTGCTTATCATGAAGTCTACCGTATGCTTGCTCGTCGTCAATGTAGTAATCAAAACAATATATAAATAAATAAAAAGTTTATCTTTGACAATCGCCGAAGTTATATATCGGCTTAGTAGGCTTAGGAACCGCAATTGACTAATCCCAGGCTCAACACAGCATCCGCCATTCATCATCAACTGTCGGCGGATTATCACTACGGCCTACCTGCTAAACACATAGAATGTAGTGAACGTGATATATTTATTAAACACTAGTAGCGGCTTCGCTTGCGTAAATTTTTCGTGATATGTGTGTTTTAGGTAGAGGTAGGTTTTTTTCACACACACTTTTTAAGCTGGATATATATTTTTAAGTGAATTAAGGTGAGTCCGTCGCCATTACTCAAGTACGACTATACGTCTTTGAATTTCTTATCAAACGTATGCACATTTCCTCTCGATGTTTTCCTTCATCATAAAGCACGTGGTGTAACTACTGAAGTTCAGAAACACTCATTGGTACAGTCGGATTTTTCTTCGGCTTCATAATTATATCGAAAAATACCATATGTAATCACTTTATTTAAAAAATATTTCATCATCATCATCATCATCATCAGCCCACTCTAGTCCACTGCTGGACATAGGCCTCCCCTAATGAGCGCCATAGCGCCCTGTCTTCAGCTTGCCGCATCCAGCATCTACCAGCAGTCCTTCGCAAATCGTCATCCCACCTGGTCGTGGGGCGTCCTAAACTACGTTTGCCTAGTCGAGGTCTCCACTGAATAACACGTTTACCCCAGCGGTTGTCGGTTCTTCGCGAGATATGGCCGGCCCACTGCCACTTCAGCTTGCTAATTCTTTGAGCTATGTCGATAACTTTGGTTCTCTGTCGGATATATTCGTTGCGAATCTTATCCTTACAAAAAATATTTATATTACAATATATATTTTATGTATTATGAATTTGATTGTAACAACGTCAGAACTCCACTCTCTGAAAGACAAGCAGAGGCTTTTAATAAAGTCGATAATTGAGTCTTGATCGCTGTTAGCTCGCGTCTTTGATAGCGGTGCAACAGTTTGATCTACAATCTCATTAGTCGATCCAGTGCTAATAATAAATATAATAATATATCCTCACGCCTTCCCACAAGGGTCCCCGAAGGGGTAGGCAGAGGTGTATGGGTAATACCCACACACCCACTTTCCGCCAGAGGTATATTAGGTGCTAACGTGACAGATGGCGAGTCCATCGCCGTTACTCAAGCACGACTATACATACGCCTTTTGAATTTCTTCTCAGACGTATGCAGGTTTCTCAATGGATAGCTCTCTTCGCCTGTGCCTGTGGTGTGACTAATCACTGTACTTAAGTTCAGAAAAACTCATCGGTACAGTCGGGATTCGAACTTGCGATCTTTGTGTCGCAGGCAACTGCTCGAACCACTCGACCACCACGGCTAATAATCTATCATGCATTAAGATATCTTATGAAAAGGGATGTAGGGTATGTCTGTGTATCTAAAGAGATCTTTATTCCTTCTGCCTACCCTGTGTAATAAGATACTTCTACTAAAAATTTGTACAACTTTTCCGTGTCACTAAAGAAACCCTTCATTTATCTCTGTTCCTGAGCTACGTCTTTGATTCCGCTCACAATACTTTGTATGAACTAAGAACTCTTGAAAACCTGCAAATAATTACATATTTTAACAGCTTACAGTGAAGGTAAATATCGAGAAGAAACCTGCATACGTTTTAAAAGAAACTCTTAAGATAGTTTTAAATTACTCGTGCTTGAAAAAAGGCCTCAACTCGCAATCTGTCAAGTTGACACCTAAAACATATCTCAGGCGGATAGTGGGTGTGTGGATATACATTCACTACTACCTAGACACTTCTGCCTACCCATTCGGAGACTCATGTGAGAAAACGTAAGGATATATTATATTCTTATTTTACATTAAATTTTATGGTCAAGCCATTGTTTGGTTGAGTAGCAAATGTTCCCGGAGCTCATGATACAACAGAATCATATGAACTTTAATTTACTGATAACATAAGTTTAATCGGATTATATCGATCTCATTAAACATTTGTGTACGCTCAGATAATTACGTATGCAAAAATATTTCACCTGTTAATAAATCTTTATCCAGTTCTACAGTAACAATGAAAATAAAATACAGAAGTTGGCAACTAATGTACCGAAATCCACAAGATACGCCCTATCAATCAAGTTAATCGAGCATTACCAGTCTTTATTGAGTTTCAGTTTCATTGCTATGGAAAATATTTAGGATGTACGTCTCACGCTGTGAAAGTTTTCGAAGACAAACCTTTAGTAATGGCATTTTCTCTTGAAAGAAGAGTTTGATAATATCAAATAGATTTATCCAGCCAGAAACAAACAAACAATCAAATCCTTCCACTTTATAACATTATATTAGTTATTTATAATAACAGTAGGTTCATATCTGAATGTTCTAGCAATTTTCAACCATTTTAAAATTTGTATTATTAATTTATTCGGTCACCATACCCAAAGCTAGTGCTCATGTACTAGTATGTAATATGTGTATGTAAGTATAGACAGAATTTTTGCTCTGCTCTTTCTGCCTACCCCGTGAGGGACTCAACGTAATGTTATGTATGTAATTATTAATAATATACGCCTTCCCACAAGGGTCCCCGAAGGGGTAGGCAGAAGTGTATAGGTAATACCCACACACCCACTTTCCGCCAGAGGTATATTAGGTGCCAATGTTACAGATGGCGAGTCCATCGCAGTCACTCAAGCACGACTATACATACGCCTTTGAATTTCTTCTCAGACGTATGCAGGTTTCCTCTCGATGTTTTCCTTCACCGTAAAGCTTGTGGTGGGACTAATCACTGTACATAAGTTCAGAAAAACTCATTGGTACAGTCGGGATTCGAACTTGCGACCTTTGCGTCGCGGGCAACTGCTCGAACCACTCGGCCACCACGGCACTTGTAATTATGTAATTAAGATACTAAAATACTATGCTTGTATTAGATAAGTACGACGTGTGTGCAAATTGAATGATCAATTGTTTAGCTGTATAGTCACATGGTTTAAATTGAACCTTTGTTCTGTACTCATATTACAGCTTTACATTAGTAAGATTCAAAATGCAGCAAACGTTTCAAGTGTAATTATTGAAAATGTCTTATCCGGGAAAAGCTGTCGTCATTCAATTATGAACTTAATAGGGTTTGATTGATAGACCTGCCTCGCTGTCGCATACCAAGCGAAGTAACATCGATCAAGGCTTGTTAGTAATTTTATTTAGACCCAGCCTGCTCTCCGGAATGATCAACGTACGATGTAGAATGTACAATTAACGTGATAAAAATGTCTCAATAAAGTTATTATCGCGAAATGGAATCTTGTAAGGATACTTTTGAAACTTTTTCACACAAAAATAAATGAAATCGGATGAAGTTTGGCACAGAGGTAGATAATTATCTGGATTTTATTCTAATATCTATTAATATAGGTGTAACATAGCACCAACAACCAACAGAGCCGTGGTGGCCGAGTGGTTCGAGCAGTTGCCTGCGACGCAAAGGTCGCAAGTTCGAATCCCGACTGTACCAATGAGTTTTTCTGAACTTAAGTACAGTGATTAGTCACACCACGAGCTTTACGGTGAAGGAAAACATCGAAAGGAAACCTACATACGTCTGAGAAGAATTTCAAAGGCGTATGTATAGTCGTGCCTGAGTAACGGCGATGAACTCGCCATCTGTCACGTGGGCACCTAATATACCTCTGGCGGAAAGTGGGTGTGTGGGTATTACCTATACACCTCTGCCTACCCATTCGGGGACTCTTATGGGAAGGCGTGTGGATATATTATTATTTATATAACATAGCACCCTCGAATCTCGTCATTGCTATACTTAAGCTCAGAAACAACGCCTTTGTTTAGTCGGCTTGCGAGCTTGCAATCTTTGCGTAGTATGTGCTTACTGAAACCACTCTGTTATAATTATTTTAGTAATAGTTTTGAAACTTAAACAGTTTCCTTCTGAAACTATGAACTTGCTAATTGGGATTCCTAAGGATCGTAATATTGCCTTATATCTATACATATAATAAAAATGTAACGGATCACTGTCTGTACATGGAAGATATATGAGAAAAATGTGATAGAGACCTTTTTCAACGCAAATAGCATCCAAAACACTCTTTGTCTGTTTGTCTTTGCGTCTATGCACGCACAGACAAACAGACAGATATCTCAGAAATATCCGATTTAGATGTGGTTTTTCAATAATATAATGTGGTAAGCTTTTCGTAACATGTCCAAAGTAAATAAAAATCACAATGTTTATCCAAAAAATGCTGCCCAAAGTCACTTTTCCACGCGGACGAAGTCGCGGGCACAGCTAGTTAGTGAATATATGCTCAGTGAATGCCGCTTTTAATTTGTGAATAGTTTTCTTTGAATAGTTTTTAGTCGTTTTTTTTTGTTATGTTATTTTAACGAAACGCATGTCGTGATTTCCTATAATTAAGGAACCAATATTGATATCACCACTAAAATTTTTATGTTGCATGTAATTTTGTATTCCTTGTTGGAAATCCAAGTTCATAAATAAATAATATACGCTAGCCTTATTCTAACCATCGTAATCAATAGTTCACAATTAATATTCATATCGAGTTTGGATATTATTGGGTCAGCATCTGATCAGTTTGATTAAGAATAGTTAATACTTATTGAATAATAACATAGTCGTGTTGGACGAGTGGTCTGTGTCGCCTGCAAATATTGCATGTTGGAATTTCAAGTTTAAAAATGAGACTAACATTAGTAATGAGTCCTTAACTTTACGGTACGGAAAATATTGAATGGAAGTCTGCATACGTTTGTGAATAAACTCAAAGATTCAAAGAAACGAGAGTTGCCACACATCTGCGTCTCTTCGTAGACCCTTGTCAAAGGGATTTTATAGCATAAAAATAATACCCATGACGATAACCACACTTTTCATGCTTCAAGTGGTTAAAACAACTACCTATTAATTATATATTTTTTAAAAAGATGACCTTAAAATCAAGTTAAGTCGCGCCTGTTTGCAGCTTCATGCATGTTCAAGTTCTACACTTACACAGACAGTGTTACTGTGGGTAACCAGGGCAGGAACTCTTGTCTTTCAGATGACTACTTACACCACTCGGCCACCCCGGCAATTTAATCTATATGAGTTCTGACGTAATTTTCAGTGATGAAGAACATGCCTAGTGATTACAGAGAGAATGGTCCAGTTCTGTTTTCTATCTTTGTGACAAGACAAATGTAGCAAAAATCCGAGACAAGGTTATGTCAAGGTTTCATTGTCGTTGAATATAGAGCGAGCCAAGGTCGTTGTGGGCCGCGTGGAGGACTCTTCAACCTCCGGCCATGTAGCGAATTTACTAGCTCTTGGACTAATTTTGACGTATGAGAACTGAGGAAATAAAATCTCTCTTCAGTATTTGATGACAAGTTGTATATGTGTGTGTGTGTGTTTTGGTACCATATTATACTGCGTACACTCAAGCATGGAACGTCAAGAGTACTCTAGCCGCGTACATGAAGAGATTAATGAATGTGGATAAAGCGAAGAGGTCGGTAAGTCTTGAGAAAACTGGCGCTCTACTCAATCTCTGCCTAGTTACCATCTGAGAGATGACGATCTCCTTTATAGGGATCTCAAATCATAGTAAAGGAACAAGGAAACAAGGAAAATATACCTATGGTGAAAAGTGGTCACTTCTGC
This sequence comes from Drepana arcuata, assembly GCA_016069955.1. NCBI lineage: Eukaryota > Metazoa > Arthropoda > Insecta > Lepidoptera > Drepanidae > Drepana > Drepana arcuata. The sequence goes on along the minus strand of JACCPG010002128.1, from coordinate 183,726 downwards.
CTATCCCTTCCCTTTGGGGAGGCGCGATGATATGCCAGTGGTGCTGTGTTCTTACGAGGACTAAAGTTTCTAGAACTCTACTTCAAAAGTTCGTGCGTCGTAGGAGATTTTTTATAATAATAATGTCGTATTTTGTGGGTATGAGTGAATTTGAAAATAAAAAAGGTAAATGTATATCCTTATGGCCAGTTCCGTAAACAAATCTTTTAATGCAAATCAAACACAAAGGTCGTAACGAGAAAAAAAACTCAAATAAATTCGGAGCATTGAAGCTGGAAAATTGAGACGAGACAAGAGAATGATTTGAGAACTTTTATGAAAGTTTGATTAAATATAATTAAAAACCCCATTTTAGAGGCTTCGTTCCGAGCGAGATAATGGAAACTGGATGGAGTTACAAGAAACTCCGCAAAGTAATAAAACTCGACCTGCACTAATGCAAGTTTCGATTTACTGATACATTTGCTGCGGAGGCGCCTGGTACATAAGTGGACTACAGTAACCTAGGGATGCACTAGAATCGTAAATTACCTTTTAGATAATTTTACGAGAAACCTACGGACCTAATACACCGCAACGATCGTATATACATTGCGAATGTAATGCATAATAATAATAATAAATACCTGGGACAATTGCACACAAATTGACATAGTCCCAAAGTAAGCAAAGCTTGTGTTATGGTAACTAGACAACGATATATGCATGAAGGTGTTGCTCTACTATGTCACATACTGTTCGCGCTGTCCTAATTTCCCTCTAATATGTATTCAGAGCAGAGGAACGGAGAACGCTCAAGCTGTTGAATGAACTCCCCCTTGAAGTTTTCTCTAGAGGAGTTATTAAAAAAGGGTTTGAAATGATTCCTGCAGGATCGTCGACTCGCGGCCGATACCTATGGTGTTGCAAGCGCCCATAGGCGGTGTTAACCGCTTACCATCAAGCGGGCTTGCTCATTTGCCGCCTTAGGGTGGCAAGGTTGTCACGATATTAGGTGTCTGGCAATGTATGACGTGATTTTTTATAGCATTCTGAAGGAAATATATTAAATCTGCTTTTATGATTTGACGAATGTGCGTATGTTTTTCTGTCTGTATCAGTAATCTAAGGAAGGATTCTCAAGAATCCCCTTGTAAGGCAAATAGAAGCACTATAATGTTTTTTTATAGGTATTATAAATGTGGAAAACAAGCATACGGCCCACCTGAAGGGAAACGGTTACCGTAGTCTATTTACTCACCATACGTGAGCGTGAGCGTACCGAAGTATAATTTGCGTGTTGTTCTCTCTATGTTCGGAGAGTTATACTGTGTTTGTATATTTTATAGCATAAATGGGAATCCTTCAGCTGCCAACACAATATAACAATCCTTCTCCCTCCCGAAGGAGCTCATTATTGGATATTATAAACTAAGTTGATAATATTACGTTTTTCAAAAAAATATTGACGTATTTTTTTATATATTTTTATTTTATTCAATCAAAGGTGTTACTCAAAGTCAAATATTTCCAAATTTAGACTTAAGAAAAAAAGTTTTTACAGACTCTGCCAAATTTAGAGCATACATTCTATCATTTGAAAGCCTAGCTTTCGATGGGGCTTGGCGCTTAGCCAAGCTGCGACCAGCGTAATGTAGGTATCTAGCCGCATCTGACACACACATTTGGGTCATAATAATATTTTATCTACGCTCGTGTTGTTGAAACGTACCGTTTAAATTGTTAGAATGTTTTTGAAAGCTCTCCGCGTGGTAACAAATCTATGTACCTTCTTTCATTTTCAGTTCTGACTATAAATAGTGCCATTCACGGCGACGCGCCCCACTATTCCTTCCTATAGTTCATAGTGTAAGTGTGCAACCTTCCACTTATGTTTGAGTATTATCCGTACACACTGATTACATATGAGAGCACATGCACACTACAATTAATAGTGTCGGGTCATACTCCTCGCATCACGCGTCCCCCTCGACTAGAAATTGGTGGGGCGCGACTTCGGGAATGGCACAATCTGTAAGTAACTGAAAAAATTGATGTATGACTAAAGTCAGTCCCGCAACAGAGTGGCAATAAACCAATCTCAGTATACTGAGTGGCCTTGATAAGACGAAGTGGGAGCTCAACGAAGGTCTTTCACCTCTGCATATTCAGAAGTATATTTAAGAAAAGATAATTTTATTACTAACTTGAACTTTAACGCCGCCGATATTAACCCAGCTTTGGCTAAATTCGCTTGTAGGTGTGTTGTAGGTCATAACCTATCCTCTAGTTATTATCCCTTCAGATGGATCGCTCTAACGTATCCAATTTCGAACTTAATCTTCAACTTAAATCCATAGTGAAACACAAGCGGTGTGTATACACACATAACATATCCAAAGGAACTCGTCTGTTACGTGTTACGTGATCTCAATTTGAATTTAAATGAGGTTGGTCACTTTAATCTTTCCGTTTGAAATATTTTATTGTTATGTACACGGAGGAATTAGTAAGTAGCTTCAGATAGGTGACTTGTAATTTGTACACAGCAGGAATCGATCTCGCTACCTAACCTAGGACTTTTGATCACTGCACGGCTGACGATTATTTGGAAAGTATGCTTTGTATTTCCCCTCAACACGTGACTTGAGAGTAATTCGAAAACGTTAAAACACATCCCAGAAGGCATCACACACGCCATTTCAAATAAGGCAAAGACACGGTTCGTTTGTCTTTGGCGACAAATTTGATTGCGTCGATCCCGAGTGGCAACCTTGACCGGAGGTACCTTCCAGATATTGGATTATTGTCGCCATAGGTCAATAGAGTTATACGTGAAAATACAAATAGTTGGACACTTTTTCCATCAAATGTTTGGAATTGGATTTGGGTGTATTATGTATGGCTATCTGGTAGTTAAGGTTGGCTTTCAAACCAAAATGGAGTGAAAATTATAAAAAGTAAAAGAAAATATTGCAAGTTCGAATCTTGAGTACTTACAGTGATTAGTTACACCGCGAGCTTTACAATCAAAGCAAAACATTGCGAAACAACCTTCAAACCTTCGAATAAAATCTGCATATCTTCTTCTATCTGCATGCTTTAAGTATATGTGTAGTATAGATTGTAACATTAATAAACTAGCTGTCCCGCCCAGCTTCGCCCGGGTGAAAAAATTTTATAATTGCTTCCTATATGCAGGCAATAGTTAAAAACGTGTTTTTTTTTTATGTTGAGTTTCATAAAATCCGTTCTTAGCTGACCTCTACACCACGTAAGGAATACTCCTACCAAATTTCAAGTCAATCGGCCTTACAGTTCCTGAGATTTCGTGATGAGTCAGTTCAAAAAAGGGATCTCCTATATATATATATATATATAGATAATAGTAATATCGCCAACTACTTATCTTTGGCACCTAAATTAATCTCCGACTAAAAGCCTACACTCCTACCCACCTAACATCTTACTTAATCTCTACATCCTAGTGAGAAGGCCTGAGGTCATCTAGTCTAGAGTTAAGTATTTTTCTAGATTTCATTTGCAAATAATATTTCCTTTTTTAAAAAACCGCGCTCTTAGTCGTTGGAAGTTCCACCTTCAAACGCCGTTATCTTTTCTCCTCAGGCGTGAAAATGGCTTTCCAATATTATGACGCCATTAGCACTTACTTAAGGTATGTACATACTAAACTGGCAGGTACATTACCGTGTGCAAGTAATTCTTCGAAATGAAATCCATATAAATGGTTTCCCAAGCCTGCCCACAAAGGGGGTAGGCAGAGATGTATAGGTAGTACCCACATACCGCCTCTCCGCCAGACAGAGACATTTTAGATATCAACGTGACAGATGCTGAGTCCGTCGCCGTTACTCAAGCACGAATTTACATACGCCTTTGAATTTATTCTCAGACGTATGCAGGCTTCCTCTCGATGTTTTCCTTCACCGTAAAGCTCGTGGTGTGACTAATCACTGCATTTAAGTTCTGAAAAACTAATTGCATTACAATCTAGATTTGAACTTGAAATCTTTGTGTTGCAGGCTACTACTGGAACTATTCGGCTTTTATATATATCCACTATTATGGTATATACGCTGTTAGCTATTCGATTATTTTTCGAGAGTATATACGAGATTTCGGAGAACATACAAAACACACAAAAACGTCAAATAGCAATTCGACAACCAAACAGTCGCCAAACTCCAATATTAGACTGGAGAGCTCTTGGGCTTAACACTTCTCTGCATGTTTCGAAGTCCTATAGCATTGTTAAATACTTCGGAAACATACCACTGCACCCCTAGCTGTCGAAGGTAAATTCATACCTTGGATTCGCTAAGGTCTTTCACTGCGCGGTTTCGAAGGAGATTTTTTCCAAAACGCAAGTAATGTGGAATGAATTCTCTGTTGAGGTTTTCCCTAGGGAGTATAGCATGGAGTACAAGAAGGGTGTGAAATGATTCCTGCAGGGTCAACAGTGCGCGAGCGTGGCAACTACGGTAATGTACCCCTGGTATTGAGTCCCTGGTTTTGCACCCCTGGTATTGCAAGCGTGCATAGGCAGCGGAATCCCTTACAGACGATATGTCTGTAAGTGATTTCGCATGCTAGCTTATCACCAAAAAAGGGAGCGCCTACCTGCACAATTTATATAATAAACAATTTCAGGGGTTGTAAACCTGTTATAAGCGTCATGATTTCATTACGCTTTACCGTGTAGCTAAAATCCAGCAAAAGTCCGAGACTCATAACTCAAAACTTCGCGACGTTCCAACACAAAGTCGTTGTTTAAACGCCGCAACCATAAATTTAGCCGATGAGTGAGCACTGACATGAACATTTCTGCAATTGTTCAAATTGTTTGTTATACCTGGAATTTATTTCCGTCCCAATAAATATTACTTATGTATAGTAGAACTAGTAATGGTTAAGTGGAAAATTGTGTAAGTCGTTAAGTTAAATTATATTCATTTATTATATTTCTTTCAGCTAAAGATGACTATATTTTTTCTTTATTTTATGCGACGACATAATTATTACGCCTTAAATTAATTGAATCAAAATTTATTCACATAATTTGATCACTGTTCTCGGACATATAGACGCATATTATAAAAGAGTATAATTAAAAAAAGACTGAAATTAGATAGTAACTACTGCAATTCCGTTCAGCTTTTTAAACCATAAAACTTTATGTATGCGTTAAATAAACTGACCGTTTGAAACCAAAGCGATAAAAGTTACGTTTACGTTTTATACGTAAATACAAAAACGACAGAACCGATTTAAAAAAAAAATACCAATACTCTTACCAATAAAAAGCTAAATACGACAAGTATATTTTGTATCCAAAATGTTTCGCCTCTTCTCCACTATTAAAGGAATTCGGTAACGGGGCACGTGAAATATAAAGTCTACCACGAGATCATTTATACTTAGTTTAGTATGGCATGGAGTTCTAGAGGGTGTGAAAGGATTCCTGCAGGGTCGGCAGCGTGTCAGCTTCACCCCTGATATTGCAAGTGTGTATAGGCAGCGGAATTACTTACCATCAGACAGACCGCATGCTTTTTACCACCCAATATTGTGCTTACTTAATAAAATTCAACGTACCCTTGGGTAATAGCAGCCCCGGATCTTCAATTTTTTTTAGGTGGGGCAAAAACAAAAAATGCCGCCCCCGCGCACTAACATTTTTTTTTACCTTTAGTGTGTTTTAACAGTGTCTGTTTAAATATTTAAAAAACCGCGTTTTACTAAATGCATTCTGCAGTCGCAGACCGCATCGCAGGCTTCAAGAGGCTATTAGAGACAGATATCAAGAAAGGGTATCTGAACAGCTAGCCTGTCCACCGACAGATGTGTTTGAGAGTGTCGATGTTTGCTGGCAGTTCCTTAAGTCCAGCATGTTATGCGCCGCGAAAGAGGTTTGTGGCATTTCGAAAGGGCGGACAACCAAAAGTTGCGATGGTTGGTGGGATGATGAAGTAAAGAAGAAGTTAAAAGAAGAAGGATGCAAGGCAAGACATTTTAGCTATGTCCAGCTCAAGTGAAAGTATGAAAGAAAAGTCGAAAGAAAAATATCGCTTGCAAAAAAATCGCACGATAGAAATAATAGCACAGGAGCGTGAAAGGTTTCTAATGAATGTAGACGAAAAACTGGCACACAATTTCAAGGACAACGCAAAACTTTTTTGGGGGGAGTTAAGAAGTCCAGAAGTTGTGTCACAGCTAGTAGCAGGATGAATGTGATTCTTTCTAAGGACAATGACATACTGACGGACAAAACAGACGTCCTCAGGCGATGGAGTGAATTTTACAAAGATATGTATGATGATGATGCCGCTGATCTACTCATAGATCTGCCTCCAACAGAATCTAGCGAGGATCCTTTAGCGGATAAAATAAGTATGGGAGAGATTGTAAGAGCGATCAGAAGTCTGAAATGTGGAAAAGCAGCGTGAAAGGATGAGATGACAGCTGGGATGATCAAGTAGTTCAAGTACGGTGGACCAGCGGTCTGGGACGTCATCTACTTGCTATGTAACCTGTGCTGGGAAATGGGTGATGTTCCGGACGACTGGAGGCGAGCAGTCATTGTGCCTTTCTATAAAGGAAAGGGATCACGATTAGACTGCTCAAACTATAGAGCTTGGTCAGCTTAGCTACAAAGTGTACACGAAGATCCTGACGATCAGAATGCAAGAGCGATCAGATAGGTTTCTCTGGGAATCCCAAGGTGGATTTAGACCAAGAAGAGGATATATGGATCAAACCTTCTCGAATCGCGGAAAAGTTTTTGGATGATAACCAAAAGTTTTTCTGCACTTTTTGTATATCTAGGAAGCATGTTCACATGAGATGAAAAGTATGAAAAAGATATTGAAAGAAGGATAACTGCCGGTAAAAAGGTGAATGTGGCCCCATTCCGTGTCGCCGTGTCGGCGTTGATGGGCAGAAACAGTCTCAGCAAGAATGCCCGAGTTCCACAATGCGATATTGGTGCCTACTTTATTGTATGGCGGCAAATCCTGGCAGCAGTTGATATGCAGTCTCTTCGAAAATGTGCGGTGTCACGATTTTAGATCGAATCCGCAATTAAGGGATCCGCAAATCAACTGGAGTGAATGAGGGTGTGATTGTAAAGATGAAGAAAAGCATGTTACGTTGGTTTGGACATATTGAATGGATGAGTGAAGAAAGATTGACGAAACAGATATGCAAGCAAGTGTGTGCAAGAAGAGGCAGAGGAAGACCACGTTCCAACTACCTCGTTCAAATCGATCAGACGCTCAAGGACGGGATCGTCAAGAGTACTCGAAACCGACGAGCATGTATGAAGAGACTGATGAATGTGGGCGAAGCGAAAGAGGTATGCAAGTCTAGAGAGAACTGGCGCTCTATACTCTCTGCCTACCGTTAGGGACTTAGCGTGATGATTTATAGTATATATATTTAGCATTTAGCACATACATATATCAAAACATATTTTTAAACTCTATTTGTCTGTCTGTCTGTTTGTACCGGGTAATGTCTGGAACGCCTGGACGTGTGAATTTGGCCGCCCCCTGAACTTGCCGCCCGGGGCATAGGCCCCGGCTTGCCCCCCCCTAGATCCGGCCCTGGGTAATAGTGTAATGACATACAATCTTATACCTTTTTCAGTAAAGGAACTATCATATCAGACAAATTATACAAGCATATATTATAATAAGATTAGCACTTTCCAAGTTGATATACATAAACAAACTCTGTACATTTATAATATTAGTATAAATAAGATACAAAAATTCGAGTTCATCTGACTAATAACTGCCTTCGCTAGGAATCGAACCCGCATCGATTCGAGCCGTCTTAGCAGCCATGACTATTAACCCGTAAGAAGGCGCGCCTCTGTTTGTTACATGGAGAGGCGCACGCGAGCAAATTACTCACACTACTTTAAATGCTCATATTTCTACTTTTATAGTACTTATTGACTTATAATGGATTTATATGAATAAAACAAGGTTTAATAAGTAAGAAAATAAGTATTTTTATTAAAAATATGAAACATAAATGCAACTTCTAAAACAAATAACAAATCAACAAATTTTTATTTTCTAATTATGACAGTCTTCATATAAATCACGATAAAAAATCTTACATAACAAAAACTTAAAAAAATTACTCTTCCATGAGATCTGGACAAGTGTGCCTCTCGAAACACATTAAACACATATATGTAATATGTTCGGTGCAGAGTAATTGCTTGCACAAAGTGCAAGCTTTTTTTGACCATCTATTCTTACGCGTAGGACATATAGAACAGAATTCGCTTGGCCTAGGCTCTGAAATAGGTCTAGGAGCCGACACAAATCGCTTCATTAGAAACTTGAGATCTGAAGATATGTTCTCCATGCAAATTCGGCGTGAAATATGTGGTTTTACCAGCTCAAGCGCCACTTCTTTTAGGAATGTACGTCTTTCAATCAAAGTTTTGGTGTTAGCTTTATATATTATTTGGCCATTGATTCCAGTTATGTTAAAAATGGAAAAAAATAAGCGCATTGGCCATCGAGAAGTGATTCTGGCAACGGAATAATCCTCTTTCTTTTGGTCTGCTACATCCACTCCTCCTTTTGTAGATTGTAAAATGTTACAATCTCGGGCTTAGGGTCGCCCATTTTACATGTGTGTTGTAACTAAAAACAAAAAATATTATTATTAAAATATTAATATAGAGTACTCGAAACCAACGAGCATGTATGAAGAGACTGATGAATGTGGACGAAGCGAAAGAGGTACGTAAGTCTAGAGAGAACTGGCGCTCTATACACTCTGCCTACCCCGTTGGGGACTTGGCGTGATGATATGTATGTATGTATGTAATATAGAGTATTTACGTTATAATTAACCAATTTAATATAAATAAATAAAATAATATAATCTAGAAAACACAATTATACTTTTTTAATTGGAAAAATAAATACTTACACGGATGGGCGCGTGATGAGCAAATTGCCGCACGATGGTACGCGGCCTCCACAAACACTTAGCTGCGCGGTCGCAACAGACGTGACCGGTACGAGAGTTGCGTCACGGGGGAGGGGATGAATAGTTAGGAAGGTACCTAGGCGCTCGAGACGTTAGGGCGTCGGTATCGCCAAAAAAATTTGCTTTAAATTTTTGTGTGAGTAAATTGCTCATAGCGCGCCTTCTCTCGGGTTAAACTAGGCCACTTGCTAAATAAATATACCCCTATCATTATCTACGTCAGTGTTGTGATCAGATTTTCTTTACGCGTTGACCATCGTGGTCTATTTCTTTACTTTTTAAATTACGCTTGCAAAAGCGACACACGATCCCTGCACGTAGCATCACAGAGGAAAGTCAATCGTCAAAGTGCCTGTAACGGGGTCACCTTTCAGCGGTTGCGGAAATAGCGGGAGGGCCCTCCACACGATGGAGGCTTGCGAATGGTAATGACGAGATTTCTGCAGCTCTGCTTAGTTAATGATCGTCTTTGCGGCGAATTTTAGGATGATTGTATTTTAAAATGATACCCACCAGAAAGATTCTGCTCGATTGATTGAATTTTTCTACAGCCCAAGTAAAAAAGGGGACTTAAGTTAAGAAAACAGAGTTTACTTCGCCAGTTCTTCTCCTGACAGGATATTTCTTGGAGACTTAGCAAGCTGTGTCCACTGTCACCACAATTGCGTAAATTATGTTAGATTTTTTTCAGGAATAAAACATTTCCTACGTTTCAATCCAACTTATGACCTATCTCTTTACCAAAGTTCAACAAATTCTACGGTATTTGTATAATATGGTTTACAACATAATTATGTATTAACTTAATAGTTTTTGAAAGAGGAACATACCTATATACTCACAGACTTTCGTATTTACAATATTAGTAAGATAAATTACGTTCAATCAGTGTTCCCATTGCCCAGTAACGTTACGAATCACAGTTCTCAACGGGAAAACTCATGAACTGCATAATTGTACTATTTTTACGCTCCCTCTGTTGATATACCAAAAAGTCGCTGCCGTACAATACAGCAACAAATACATAATGTTAGTAACCTTAGAAAGCCACTAAGATTTAATTCCCTAAGGATTATCGGGGCAATGAGTACTCCCTAAGGGGCTTACCTCACGGCGCCATGATTCCATTTGGGTTAAGTATTTGTTGGTCACTTGTCACGCGTAGAGTAAGCGTGTGCTATCCTACATTCGTTTTCTTTTCCCCGAACAGCTGGGCCTGTTTAAATGGAGTCCAGGGATGTCCAAGGGATTAAAGTATTTCCTGGGTTGGTTTGTTTCCAAAAGTAAATAAATACATTTATATTGTTGCGTAGCTTGCGTATTTAAATAGGGTTTTTAACCTTACATTTATTTTTACTCCACGTTATTTTGTCGCTCCGAGATTCGCTTGGATTGAGAGGGTGAGGTCATTCGTTAAACCCTAGTGGAATATTTGTGTATGTATAGTAAGATGAGTAGGGCTGTATACAATGTTACTACTATGTCCTCCCAAGATGTCGCTAGCCAGTTTGTAAATCGCGCTATAGAAATATCACGTCTATATAAAATGCTCGTCGTTTCTCAAACTTCGCCTGACTGGAGGCCTTGCTCTCGCCATTGCTCAGTTAAGTAGCAAAAGTTCCCGGAACCTACGCTACGGGAGACAATACAAAAAATCACAATCTTGACTATACATACATTTTGAGATTTCTATCAATGTTTGTCTTCACCGTAAACCTCGTGGCTTAACGTGGCGTGTACGTACCTACATAAGCTCAGAAATAATCTGTCAATATTTGCGTTGCTGTTACGACTACAAACCATTTGGCCGTTACGACTTTTATTATTATAATTTTTTTTTTTATACAACAAGAGTGGCAAACAAGCATACGGCCCACCTGATGGGAAACTGTTACCGTAGCCTATTTACGCTCACGATACCGAAGTATCACTTGCGTGTTGCCACTCTGTGTTCGGATTGTTATAGTGTGTTCGCAGCATAAGGTTTAATCCCTCTGCTTCCAACACATTGTAACAATCTTCCCCCCTCCCCAAGAAGCTCATTACTGGAAACCTTATTCACCACGTAGGAACACAACACAATACATTGTGTTATTTGGCTACGGACTTCTATAAGGTGGAGGTCCTGCCCAAGTCGGGCAGCTCCAAATTCGAACGGGAAACCCGTTATGCCCTACCTCTCTTACAATTATAAAATATGTTATGTTAGTATCCATTGTATAAGGAATAATCGGGTCGGTAATGGTAATAATATAAAGAATAGCTGCTCGAATTTATACAAATTGGGCTTTGTTCAGTGACACATAAATGTCTGGGTCGTCTGTTCCAACAGACCGGACATAAAATCCGATACGCATAGATTATCTGACTTGTACAGATTACGTAATTGGTATTACGCATCGTGGAAATGGTGAGGTATGTTTTCACGTGACATATCATACAACAAAGTCCCCCTCCATGTCTGTCCGATCGCAATAAACTGAGACCTGAATGGTTCGATTACTTGCCTGCAACACAAAGATTGCAAGTTCGAATCTCGACTGTACCAATGAGTTTTACTGAACGTGAAAGTAGGTACAGTGATTAATCACACCACGAGCTTTACTGTGAAGGAAAACACCGTGAAGAAACCTAGGAATATGCGTTTAACAAGAAATTATACATACCATACAGATGCCTTTGAATGTCTTCTCAAACGAATGCAGGTTTCCTCTCGATGTTGTCCTCCAACGTTTTGGTTCAATTGTTAAATAAATAAATAATAAATAAATACCTGGGACAATTCCACACAAATTGACCTAGTCCCGAATTAAGCAAAGCTTGTGTTATGGTAACTAGACAACGATATATTTACTTACATAGATAGATATATACATAAATACATGGGACATCCAAGACTAAGGTACAAAATATAAGCTAAACTGCTGTATTTTATAAATAGACATTTTTTTAAATGTTTTATTAATTATTGTTATTGTAAACGTATGGAGAGAATCGGTGCTCTACTTTCTCTGTTTACCTCGCGAGGGACTGTGTGCTTATATGTCTGTATGTAAGCCATGAACGCAAAATATCAGTTTCCAACACCATACTCATCCAAACCATAGGTACAATATGTGTATCATACTCAAAGCATCACAGCTGTTGATTCCAGGCGTCTGGAGATCAGATGCTGTCCCCGTTTGATATTAAAAAGGGACCTTCTTACCTCAATTCCGACATTGGAAACGTGTTTGATTTTATGCGCTGGATGTATTACGGCTGTGTTACGGCTTTTCTAGTTTTAAGGGTTTGTTTTACGAGATAGCTGGCTTTTTTATATTTTGCCCGAACATTTTGTTTTAGTAAAAAAACGGTTTTTGACATTCTTTGGTGAGTTGTTTGGAATAGTATGAGCATGTAGTTTTGTTTATGTTAATGGGCAATACTCACAGTTTATCGCTAGCGATATTTACATACATACATAGATATCATCACGCCAAGTCCCTAACAGGGTAGGCAGAGAGTATAGAGCGCCAGTTCTCTCTAGACTTACATATCTTTCGCTTCGTCCACATTCATCAGTCTCTTCATAAATGCTCGTCAGTTTCGAGTACTCTTAACGTTCCCGTCCTTGAGAGTCCGATCTATTTGATCCAGGTGGTTGGAACGTGGCCTTCCTCTGCCTCTTCTTGCACTTCAGCGATATTTAAAAGGTTGATTTACGCGTTTCGGATGTTAGGTGAGAGCTAGGGCATAACGGTTTTCCCGTTCGAATTAGAGCTGCCCGACTGGGGCAGGACCTCCATCTTATAGAAGTCCGTAGCCAAATAGCACAATTTATTGTGTTGTGTTCCTATGCGCTGAATAAGGTTTCTAGTAAAGAGCTCGTTGAGGAGGGGGGAGGATTGTTATATTATGTTGGCAGCAGAGGGATTAATCCCATTATGATTTCTTCTAGTTTTTACAACCATATTTGCCGTAGTAATATAGCCCAGAAGAGTGAATTTGAATCCGAATTTGAATGGAAGTTTTCGTTGTGCGCTCTGCAGCTGATTATATATCTACTACAAAAAAAAACATGCTGGCTGACTAGTTCGGGTCATCTACATCGCAAAGATTACTAGTTTGAACCTCGACTATGGCAATTGAGTTTTTCTGAATTTATTTACACCACGAGCTTTTACTGAGAAGGAAATTAATGGGTGGAAATATTTATGTGCTGCCTTAAGAAGCTTCTCGACCCTCCAAAATAATGATGAACTAAGGTATCATATCTTTGTGTAATAATAAGATTACTAAAGGTTTGGTCAAACAGCGGACGGGGCGGGACGGCGACGCGACGGCGACGCGGCGTGAGCAGTTGTAATATACAAATTAATATAGGAAGTGTCACACAGAGCCGTCGCGCTCGGCGCTGGACCAGCGGTCGCGTCACGCCACCGTCGCGCCCGACGGTAAAGGTTTGGTCAAACAGCGGACGGGGCGGGACGGCGACGCGACGGCGACGCGGCGGCGACGCGGCGTGGATGTCACACTGCGGACGTAATGATCCTGCAAGCGTCGCGCCGACCGACCCGCCGCACTCGGCGTGATTTCTCGAGCATTTTGGAACAAGATGTCGAGTGATTCAGACGTGGAAGTTGCGCTACTCTTGTTTGCGTTAGCAAAAAAACGGCGTAAACGGATATGGGTGCACGAAATAAATCAAAAGCGTCATGAACATGGGGAATATCACAGACTCTGTCAGGAACTGAAATCCTGAGAATCAGACTTTCATTGAGTTCCCTTCCTATAGATTCCCAAATCGCAGATTTGAGACCAGCATTTTTGTATTGATTATGGCCCAAATCATATAGAAAAACATAGCCTCGAACGAGTTCTATAAATTTTTCTACTTTCTCCATTTCCATTTCTGTAGTAAAACACAAAGCTGGCGTCACGTCGGGCGCGACGTGCTCACGTCCCGCTGTCTATTTGACTAATGAAACAAATTCGCATAGAACACAACTTGTTTCGTCCTGCTCACGTCCCGCTCGCGCCCCGTCCCGCCGTGCGATTGTTGTATTACCGTCGGGCGCGACGGTGGCGTGACGCGACCGCTGGTCCAGCGCCGAGCGCGACGGCTCTATGTGACACTTCCTATATTAATTTGTATATTACAACTGCTCACGCCGCGCCAGCGTCGCGTCGCCGTCCCGCCCCGTCCGCTGTTTGACCAAACCTTAATACAACAATCGCACGGCGGGACGGGGCGCGAGCGGGACGTGAGCAGGACGAAACAAGTTGTGTTCTATGCGAATTTGTTTCATTAGTCAAATAGACAGCGGGACGTGAGCACGTCGCGCCCGACGTGACGCCAGCTTTGTGTTTTACTACAGAAATGGAAATGGAGAAAGTAGAAAAATTGATAGAACTCGTTCGAGGCTATGTTTTTCTATATGATTTGGGCCATAATCAATACAAAAATGCTGGTATCAAATCTGCGATTTGGTTCCTGACAGAGTCTGTGATATTCCCCATGTTCATGACGCTTTTGATTTATTTCGTGCACCCATATCCGTTTACGCCGTTTTTTTGCTAACGCAAACAAGAGTAGCGCAACTTCCAAGTCTGAATCACTCGACATCTTGTTCCAAAATGCTCGAGAAATCACGCCGAGTGCGGCGGGTCGGTCGGCGCGACGCTTGCAGGATCATCACGTCCGCAGTGTGACATCCACGCCGCGTCGCCGTCGCGTCGCCGTCGCGTCGCCGTCCCGCCCCGTCCGCTGTTTGACCAAACCTTAAGAGCTTTTCTCTAAGCCTAATGGAACTAAAAATGAAGTTTTTTTTATATCCTCACGCCTTCCCGTCCACATGGGTACACCCACACACCCACTTTCCGCCAGAAATATATTTTAGGTGCCAACGTGACAGGTGACAGATGGCGAGTCCATCGCCGTTACTCAAACACGACTATACATACGCCTTTGAATTAATTCTCAGACGCATGCAGGTTTCCTGTCGATGTTTTCGTTCACCGTAAAGCTCGTGGCATGACGAATCACCGTTTCAGAAAAACTTTTTGGTACAGTCAGGATTCGAACTTGCGATCTTTGTTTCGCAGACAACCACTCGAACCACTCGGCCAGCACGGCTAGAGAGGTTTGAAAGGTAGGAAGTGTTTCGTTAAATATTAAAAAACGTATCTTAAGTATAAATATCCGAACTAATTAAGGAGTTTCTCTTAAATTTATCAACAATCCGTTCCAACAAATTCTAGCAAAAGTTGTTCCATGTTGATGTATTTCGTAAATTGCCTACCATCCGTACAATTAAGTTGAAAAATGTCCGAGCAACCTAATCGAAGGGCGGACTTTAATAGGGTCTCGCCTGCCCTTAAATTGTTTACGAAGTATCGGCCTTTTACGAAATATGTTCTCTTATACATTTAATGGCTTATGCCAGTATCATGGGAATACTAATCTATAAAAAGGAGTACATTTTTGAGCACAATTTGTTTGCTGACAATTTGGTTATAAATAACATGAGATACAGGTGGTGCAAACGTAGTGTAGGACGCCCTCCGACCAGGTGGGATGACGATTTGCGCAGGACTGCTGGCAGATGCTGGATGCGGCAAGCTGAAGACAGGGCGCTATGGCGCTCATTAGGGGATGCCTATGTCCAGCAGTGGACTAGAGTGGGCTGATGATGATGATGATGATGATAGGTGGTGCCCTTAGCAGTGATGCTTAGCACTAAAGTGTCTGGCTGGAGGCCTAGGTCTCGCCTTTGTCCGGTTTAGTAGCAAAAGTTCCCGGAACTCAGGCTACGAGAGACAATACAAAAAAAAACATATACATACATACTACAATGTGATTTGAATAAAAGTATTTTTAAAGAATCAAACTTATGTGCTATCTTGGTGCCAAATTTCATCAAATTGTGTTCAGCAGATTTTTCGTGAAAGAGTAACAAACAAACATTCGAATTTATAATATTAGCAGGACGTAGAATGGATGGCGGAAAGTGGGTGTGTGGGTATTACCTATACACCTCTGCCTACCCCTTCGGGGACCCTTGTGGGAAGGCGTGAGGCTATATATATATATATATATATATATATATATATATATATATATAGAATGGATGGTGGTGAGTTCCTCAAGGGGTATATAGACAGACTAAAGCGCCGGTTCTCTCTAAACTTACATACCCTTTTCGCTTCATCCACATTAATCAGGCTCATAAACACTAATTTAGGTCTGCATCTGATTTTGAAGTTATGATAGATTATAAGCTGGATTAACATATAGGATATGTTTTATTCCAGCAAAAACAAAAAAAAAATTCAGAAATATTTTATGTTCATGAAAGTAAGTTTTGGAAGAGATAGGTAATTGGATCACAATGTGCATGTCGCTGGCTCATCTGCTGGTAGGCTTTAAGTCGGGCGACACAGTCAACTGATATGTCTTTCTCTGGCCGTATCATAGCGCAACAACAACCGGTCCTAACCGCATCGATAACTATTGTAACAGGTGATTAATGTTGCGGGCGGTTTCGCACGAATCAATCAATAACGTCATCCCACACTTGCGCTGGAACTTTAATTAGGATGCCCAACATTAATTAGGATGGTCTGCCAACTTAGGGAAATATTTTTGTTGGAAGTTTTCAGCGGAAGATTTTTTTGCGCTTTAACTTTGTTGATTGTTGGAAGGCGTTTATAAAACGTTTGGGCTACCGTATATTAAAATTGGAGGCGTGGCCTAATACTTTAAATTCTATAAAGAAAAATTCTTCTATAAAGAATCTATTTTGTAATTGGACGACCATACTCGATGCTGAATCTAATTAAGGAATGAATGCTTTGTTTATAAGATTTGTTCATAGCATAGTAAGAAATTAAAGAAGAAAAAATTCTTCTCTCTCCAGCATTTGCCGAGGTATTTTCGAGTCCCAAGCTAATTCATCCAACTTTCTACTAAAATATTTACCTGCAAAGCTTCCCAAAATAGATGCTAACAAATTCGACCCATAATTCAACATGAATAAGAAATTGATTTCATTAGTCGACACAACGGTTAATAGAATGCTTGTTTAGCGTTTTCCCAAACACGATACAGCGTTGCAAATTTCAATATTG
Source organism: Drepana arcuata (assembly GCA_016069955.1). Classification (NCBI taxonomy): domain Eukaryota; kingdom Metazoa; phylum Arthropoda; class Insecta; order Lepidoptera; family Drepanidae; genus Drepana; species Drepana arcuata. The sequence goes on along the minus strand of JACCPG010002128.1, from coordinate 166,596 downwards.
GAACCAATCAATCAGGGGTGCCATGAAAATGAGTAGGCGTATGCCCATTTATCAAATATCCTGTAGATGAAACTTGAAGCTTAAGATGTCTATAACAAGATGTAAGCCATCAGCGGATTCAGGTTGTGGGCTCTTCTACCCTGGAATCCTAATTCCATTATGCGGCTAGTTCTAACTTCACCCACAATCGTAAGCTGCCTCACATGATCTGGCTTCGAATACACGTAAATTCGGCCTGCCTGATGGCCAAGTAATCTCCGTCTTATAACAATGGTTACAGTGTAGACGTATGAGCGGTTAAAGTTTGAGAAGATTGCTCGACAAATCGCCTATAACTTGAACCGTCTCGTAATTGAACAAGATTATGCCCTGAAATATTGCCATATTTATCATGGATACACCTCAAACGTGTGTGCAGAACATGTTCGTGCTGTCTCCTGAACACTAATTAATATACGTACATATATATTTATATATGATAGATATAGATATATATATATATATACATAGTATATATACATATGAGTCTAGAGTGAGCTGGCGCTCGATTCACTCCCTACCCCGTTAGGGACTCGGCGTGATGATATGTATATATGTATGTACATCGACGCACGAAGTCATGGTACAGAGATTAGCGCTAATCCTCTCTAAACTTTCTCGTTACACCTTGTTCACATTTATTAGTCACTTTGTACATGCTTGTTAAGAAGTTGGAACGCTGGAACCTCCTTCACTCATTGTTCCACTTTCAAATTGTTCATCTGTTTTATCAACCTTGCATCGTATACAATATTCTGTGAAATAAAAAGGATGAAAAAGTTGACATACAGATTGATTGAAGTCTGAATAGAACTTGAATGCTATGTTTATTCAGAAAAAAGAAAAACAAGAATGCTAAGGATCATTTACCACGGCTAGTTATAGCTACGTGTTTTTTCGTCCAAACCAAAGTAACATGCTCATGCTATTTGCTTTGCACAACTCTTCATAGCGTATTCAATCTAATTTTTTCCGGAGTTTCATTCTAATACATTTATTAATTTGATCTTTGAGAAAGCCGTGGTGGCCGAGTGGTTCAAGTAATAGCCCGCGTCGCAAATTCGAATTCCGACTAAACTAATACGTTTTTCTGTACTTTAGTACAGTGTGTTAAGTACACGGTGAAAGAACACAAAGAGAGTAAACCAGCTTACGTCTGAGAAGCAAGTCAAAGGCGTATATAGTTATGCTTGAATAACGGCAATGCACTCGCCATCTGTCACGTTTGCACCTTAAATATATCTCTGGCGGAAGGTGGGTGAGTCGGTACTATCTATACACCTCTGCCTATCCATTCAGGGACCCTTGTGGGATGGCGTGAGGATATATAATTGCTTCTTCTCAGCGCAATTTCTTCGACGCCGTGCAGTCATTTGACTGTACTCCTGAAATATTAATCTTGAATTTGCAGTTGACTACTTTAACCACTCAGCTATCACGACTACCGAATTTCATTGAAATTGATTTCGCAAATCGTATCTCACTGATCCCTATTCAATTTCTCACACAATAAAGGCATCAATATTAGCCCTATCAGATCGCAGTATCGGATCGACTTAGCAACTATTTCTATTTCACTTTAAACGTCAGAAATGTTGACTTTTCCAAATTCAATCCGCTATTTCAGCGTAAGGGGCACCTTGGGCCAATAATAGGACCTTTTTGAAATGAAAAGATCTTATCTTGCTCTTTATCCAATTCTTTATAGGATTGACCTTACTTAAAAAAGACCATCTATTGGAATTCTCGGGATTTGTACTCTTTTCTTCGAGTACATATACATATATATATTTTTTTTATACAACAAGAGTGACAAACAAGCATACGGCCCACCTGATGGGAAACGGTTACCGTAGCCTATTTACGCTCACGATACCGAAGTATGCGCGTTGCCACTCTGTGTTCAGAGAGTTATACTATGTTGGCAACATAATAGGTCTAAACCCTCTGCTGCTAACACAATATAACAATCCTCCCCCTACCCAAGGAGCTCATTACTGGAAATATATGTTGCTTTCTTCAATCAGCTTTACCTGTACATACTCTGTACTTACTACCTTGGGAGACTCGGCGTGATATAGCATGTATCAGCTCAGTACTTGAATTATTTATGACCATCTGTGACTATGAGTGCTTTACGGTAAGCTGTATAGTTGTTTGGAATGTCGCTATTGTATATTCCTAAATTCATATCATATACGCCACTTCCTGTGGAGCTCCGACATTCTCTCTTTCCCCTCAGGAGCACAATACTTGCCAACTGCACGTACTTTATAGAATGTATGCTCCGTAGTTTTACGCAAAATGCTTCGTTCACTACAAAACTCGTAGAGACAAGGTTTAGAATGGAATTCAATTCAAAGATATTTTCTATAGAGCTATAAAAAAATCCGTGTCATTCTCCAACTGCGGACTAATCAAATCAAATAATGTATTTCATGAACAGAGAAAATAAAATGCTATTAATTTACACAAGCATAGTTAAGTACTATGTTCCGCCACTAGGCATATAAAATATTTAAAAGTTGATAATATAAACTCTGGGACCTCGGGGTCCCGAGGCTCACCAACTTTTTAAAGAGGTCTCGCGTCCGAGTCTGGATATCTCACTCAGAGAGTCAGCATTACCATCCAACGTAGCCATGCTGCTAGTCTTCTTGCCACGCTGCCTCGGTAAACCGATTTGGGCTTAATATTGTATCTATAAGTAGTTAGTTATACAATTTCTACCACCGCACCTCTCGCCATCGACGGGGAATTCATCCCCATACCTTGGAACCACAGAGGTCTCGCACTGTGCGCTTCCAAAGGAGTTTTCTTCCGCGAACGCTCAGGCTGTGGAATGAGCTCCCCGTTGAGGTTTTCCCTGGAGAGTACAGCGTGGAGTTCTTCAAGAAGGGTGTGAAAAGATTCCTGCAGGGTCGACAACGCGCGAGTGATCCCTGGTGTTGCAAGCGTCCATAGGCGGCGGTAACCGCTTACCATCAGGCGGACCGCATGCTTGTTTGCCACCCAAGTGGTATAAAAAAAAAAAAAAAAACAATTGTGTTCTATAAATAATGATAATTTTTGTTATTGTAAATAAAGTACCTAAAAAAATTGTTTATACAATCAAATCACTCAATCAATCAAAAAACCATATCAATAATAGCAAATATTGCTAAATCAATAATACCTAACAAGTACCGCGCACTGAATATATTCTGACAAAAATTTCGTACATATTGTAATGACAGCGGGCCGTGGTTCATTTTGCCAAACAGCCAGGTAACGATTTAGATCAATTGGACCGCCCCAAAGCTATTAGCTTGCCGTTGGTCCAGCCCATTTACTGGAAATGACTTTTTCACCAAACTACATTTAAAGATGTAGTTCTAATGGATTATATGATACAAGTGTTGCCCCGCGGTTTGCACCGCATTAAATTGTATATAGCACCATTATATCTATGTAAATAGCACCAAATAAACTAAGAATAGAGATAAAACTGCAAAAATATGCTCTAAAGCCAATGAACAATTTTAATTAATATAAGTTTTTTTTTTTTTCTATTTATTATAGGAGTTTAATCGGCTTTATTCGTATTTTGAAATTTTCAAGTAAAAAAGTATTCTTATAAGTTTGTTTAATTAAGTGCCCAATTAATTAAACTTTTTTTAAGTTTAAGACATCATAAACTTACGCACTTTTTTACGATCCTAATTTATTCTCGACTTCTTTTTCATTAATTTGAAGTAAAAATTGTAAAGCCGTGGTGGCCGAGTGTTACGAGAAGTTGCCTGCGACACAAAGATCGCAAGTTCGAATCCCGACTGTACCAATGAGTTTTTCTGAACTTAAGTACAGTGATTAGTCACCACGAGCTTTATCGAGAGGAAACCAGCATACGTCTGAAAAGCAATTCAAAGGCGTATGTATAGTCGTGTTTGAGTAACGGCGACGGACTCGCCATCTGTCACATTGACACCTAAAATATATCTCCGGCGGAAAGTGGGTGTGTGGGTACTACCTATACATCTCTGCCTACCCCTTCGGGGACCCTTGTGGGAAGGCGTGAGGATATATTATATTTTTATAAAAATTATAAATTACTTTTTATGAAGTCTAATGTTGACAATCTTGGATCTCATCTGTCAAATATTAAGATGTAGGTCTAAATTAATGGTATCCCGTCAACCAGATAGTCCAGATATCATTCAAAGTAGGCCGTAATGCCTTGTGTGACCGCGTTTGTGCCACAGATATGCTATTACTGACAAAAGCTAATGACATTGCGGATACCTAATACCAAGTACCTACATACGACCTTTTCCTTCTCCGAATGAATTTCGTGATCCATCTACTTTAGATTAACGATAAAGTAGCTACGTTGTAAAAAAAAGTACACAGTTATTTTGTGTCGTTTAGTTGAAACTAGGACGTTCTTATTTTAAAAGAGGTTTGTCACGATGCGGAAAAGTGGAGTTCGCTTCCCCGTTTCAAGCGTTCGTGTTTTACTTAATATTTTTAAAAACTAAATTTTTAGCATAAGATAGCAGCTGTTTGGTAAATCTGCAGAAAAAATATATAAACAACATTTGAGTCGAAATGCTAGTAGACTTTTTTTACATCAATGTAGTAGACTACGTTTTCAGTATAGTTAAATTACTGCTACCCTGGCTCGGCAAAGAACTACCCTTTGATTGCCTGATTTGTATATCCAAGTACCTAGTGTTAATCAATACACAATATAATGTTTATTTAATGTTAATTTTAATAATATTGCATCCTGCCACACAAAGGTACAGTGGCTGGCTAGTTCTTGTAGTTGCCTGCAACACAAAGATTGCAAGCTCAAATCCCGACTGTGTCAATGAGTTTTCTTGAACTTAATTAGTGACTAGTCACACCACAAGTGTTACGGTAATGGAAAACATCAAGAGGAAACCTGTATAATTTTGACAAGAAATTCAAACACATATAGTCGTGCTTGCAATTTCGGTGCTATTTCCTTAATTATTTAGTTACATTAAAGTTTACTAAGATGATAATATAATAATAATATAATAATATATCCTCACGCCTTCCCATAAGGGTCCCCGAAGGGATAGGCAGAGGTGTATAGGTAATACCCACACACCCACTTTCCGCCAGAGGTATATTAGGTGCCAACGTGACAGATGGCGAGTCCATCGCCGTTACTCAAGCACGACTATACATACGCCTTTGAATTTCTTCTCAGACGTATGCAGGTTTCCTCTCGATGTTTTCCTTCACCGTTCAGCACGTGGTGTGACTAATCACTGTACTTAAGTTCAGAAAAACTCATTGGTACAGTCGGGATTCGAACTTGCGACCTTTGCGTCGCAGGCAACTGCTCGAACCACTCGGCCACCACGGCTTTAAGGCACTAAGATGATTATAATAATAATAATCTTTATTTACTCACAAAGCATTTCTTATACTTAATCTGGTAACCAAAGTCTCCTTTTATGCAAGGATTCCTGTGTTAGGAGACTCCGCTCTTCTATAACTACGAGTAACATTATATGTGTGTGGTGTGTGTGTGTGTGTGAGAGACTGTGCGTGAATGTCTCTGTGTGTGTGCGTGTGTGTGTGTGTGTGATTAAACGTGGTAAGTTGAAAACAGTGAATAAGCCACTTCATATACATATTTAATAATAGAAATAAGAAGAAATGTTTGAAAGGGCTCTGATTCTAAAGACGTTTGCGAAAATCTTTATATTATAGGAAGGACCACAAGGGTTCCCGAAGGGTAAAGCAGAGATGTAACGGTCATGCAGTTGCAACTTTACATCGAACTTTACTTTGAATTTCTTATAAAACGTGTAGTGTGTGCAGTTTTCCTATATTTTTCTTCTTTCACTGTTAATCTCGTGGTATCTATTACGCAACACTGTTCAGAAAAACACGTGACTAAAGGCATGACTAAAGGCCATATGGGTGAACCACACGCCCTAAATCTATGTTATATGCGCCTATAATTTAATATATGTGATCGTATAAAAGAAACCGTATAAAACAAGCATCAAGTGAAGTTATTTCCCGTAGATTTGAAGTCGGTTGGCTCGACCTTTCGTCCTGACAAAAACAATAGGTTCATTCAAATCGACTCTTTTTGTTGGGTTCCGTTTATGTGGCGTTGACACCAATGGGGGCCGGCGCATTGTTTTTATTTTACCCGCACCTTTTTTATATTTTGCTGTCGAGACGGTTTATTTCAGTAAATAAAATCGGTTGCTTACATACATGTGAACCTCGTCTTTAGAAATTACGCCCAAATTTTGCAATCTTCGAAAAGTGCCTCCTCTAATTTTAAACATCTGTAGCGCTTAGTAGTAAGCAAATAAATATAACTTATCACATATTCAGCTCTCATTCACCCACTGCTAGGTAATAGTCCTCCCAAGTTTGTCGCCACTGTGTTCTGAAGTGCCAAACTCATTTTTCCAGCTGCTTTCTTAATGTCATCGGCCCCAATGACGGGTAGTCCGTCCGTTTGGCCACCATCACGTATAAAAAACAATATAGCTTATCAATTGTATCTTATTGGTACGTAAAAAAGATACATGAATATTATCATATCAAGTCCATCTCGGGATAGGCGGAGAGTGTAGAGCGCCAGCTTAGTCTAGACTTACTCTGTCAAGCTATAAGAAAATGATTTGTCAGCATTGAAACGTAAGCATTTCCTGCCTTATTATTATGCGCGAAGGATAAGGCAGAGCTGTCAAAACTAGAGAAATAAATAGTTTGTTCTTACCGCCGATGATACATTTAAATCCAAACGTGACAGATGGCCAGTCTCTCACCGTCTCTCGACTAAATAGCCTGGGACGTACATACCGACAACTTATATTTATAATAATAATATAATAATATCCTCACGCCTTCCCACAAGGGTCCCCGAAGGGGTAGGCAGAGGTATGTAGGTAATACCCACACCCACTTTCCACCAGAGGTATAATATTTTATAACTTATAGTTATCCTCGCGCCTTCCCACAAGGGTCCCCGAAGGAGATAGGCAGAAGGTATGTAGGTAATACCCACACACCCTTTCCGCCAGAGGTAGCATATCAGGTGCCAGCAGTAATGACCAGATGGCGAGTCCATCATATGGTGCTGACACGACTATACATACGCCTTTGAATTGCTTCTCAGACGTATGAAGGTTTCCTCTCGATGTTTTCCTTCACCGTAAAGCTCGTGGTGTGACTAATCACTGTACTTAAGTTCAGAAAAACTCATTGGTACAGTCGGGATTCGAACTTGCGATCTTTGCGTCGCAGGCAACTGCTCGAACCACTCGGCCACCACGGCTCTCAACTTATATTTGCAAGTGACTTTTTAAACCACTCTGCCACTACGGCTCTCATTCCCGTTGAAGGGTCTTTTATTCAATTTCATTGTGACGTGAATAAAAGAACTTTCAACCGAAACTAGTCTTGGGTTAAATGAAAAGATGACAATCTACACTCTTAAACTTACAATGAAATGAAACGACCCGAGCTAAAAAGCTACATAGTACCTTTCAGCATCAAATCGTCCATGTACTGTTTGATTGTTCGAGATCACTGAGAGATTTTTGCTGGATTTGTGTAGTTTCTTCGGAGAGGAAAGCGTAAATACAATGTTTTCAAATAAATAAGGATTTTTCTCACTACATCGAAATCAATCGTGATTAGACGATCCTAAAACAGTATAAATGATTGTAGGTATTCCACCTCATTAGTTCAAACCCAAGTCTGTAGTAATGAGGTTTTCTTAGGCACTATGATTTAGCTCAAGCTTTACGGTAACTTAAGACATCGTTAGGAAACCTGCATACTCTTAAAACAACTTCGAGGATGAAAGGCGGAGCCGGACAAAGAGTCCGGCTCCGCCTGTCTTTCTCTGTCTGTCACGTTGACACTTGAATAAGAGGCAAAGAGAGAATGTTATTGTACTCTGCCTAAGACATACATATATGCGTATACCTTACGGGATAGGCAGAGAGTGGTGACCAGTTTTCTATCTTCCTAATATGTATATATAAATTACGTGTCACATTGTTTGTCCGCGATGGACTCCTAAATTATTTAACAGATTTCAATCAACTTTGCACACCGTGTGCATTTTGATCCAACTTGAAAGATAGCTTAGATCTCAATTTATACTCGCAATATTATTTTATTGCAAATTATTTGTCTATTATTTGACAGTCACAATTATTTGTTAGCTCCAAACGGTTCTAACAGATGGCGATATCTGTGAACTGGATTAAGTAAGTATTTATTTATTAATTTACAATGTAATATAACAAAAAGCTTAGCCACAGCAACGCGTTGTCGGGTTAGTAGACTTATAGACTTAGAGACTAAAACTTACCCAAGAAAAATACTTTAAGAATAGGTTACGAATACTTTCAATAAGCAACGAGACTTCTTTTAGTTATACTAGAATCAAACTTGGTTATATTAAAAAACTGGACGCGTCCTCTGCACAATAATGATACAGAGTAACTTTTTTAATAAACAATAGATTGAGATGCGAATAAAGCGCTTTTTGTCGTTTTGTTTAACCCTCCAGCCGCTGAGTGTCCTACATAAAAGCTCCGCTTGATAAAAGACCCGCATGTTTCAATTTGGAATATTAAAAGTTGAAAATAATCTGTTGTGATCTTTGACACAAAATATTTTGCTTCTACTAAATATATTATGCAGAAATAGAGGATGTAGTCCGCCAGTCCTGTCTAATATATATCTAATATAATATATGTAAGATAAAAGCCGCGGTGGCCGAGTTGTTAGAGTAGTTGCCTGCAACAGAAGGATTACAAGTTAGAATCTCGACTGTACCAATAGGTTTTTCTGAACTTACAGCGATTAGACACCCCACGAGCTTTACAGTAAAGAAAAATATCGCGAGGAAACCTACACACGTTTGAGAAGAAATTCAAAGGCATATCTGTAGTCGTGCTTGAGTTACGGCGATGGACTCGCCTTCACCTTGGCACATTTTAAGCGAAAAGAAGCAGTGGTTACTACACACCTCTGTATATAAATTTAATTATTATATCTTTATTACATAGACGAGGGCTGTATAATCTCTCTTCAATTTACTTTCTGGGGCCGTATAAATATACAAACGCGTATATTCTTCATCTTTATCTTAATGAAGTGCCCAGGATAGTGTTTGCTTGACCGACATTCAAATTGCCAAGGAACAAAACTATTTACTTTGCAACGAAATGAGAGAAAGCTCAAACAGAATTAGGAGAGGCCATGAGGAGATCTGTAAATCTGGGGTCGTTACATCTAAAACGACCGATTTACTCCCAAAGAGTGGGCAATAAAATCAGGAGAAATTCTCGTCGTTCTTATTAAAGGACCTTCTGAGTCATTACTCTGTTTTGGCGGAAAATTAAATGACTTTGATATCTTTTTGTACACGACGTTTGGACTTGTTTTATGACAACAGCTGCATGGCTTTGATAAAGCCGACAGTTTCTTATGGCTTTGCCAGTTGCTTTTGATTACATTCTTTTGTGGATTTCTGCGGTTTCTTGTTGGTATTTTGTTACCGACACGCAACTATAATAATAATATACAAAGCTTACGCACAGACTGAAATTAACCAAGTTAGTAGACATCTTTCACAAGAGACTCTACCACGAGATAATTTTGTCATTGGATAAAGAAATCTTCAAGGCACCAATTATGATAATCATATTATCTGAGCCGTGGTGGCCGAGTGGTTCGAGCAGTTGCCTGCGACGCAAAGGTCGCAAGTTCGAATCCCGACTGTACCAATGAGTTTTTTCTGAACTTAAGAACAGTGATTAGTCACACCACGAGCTTTACGGTGAAGGAAAACATCGAGAGGAAACCTGCATACGCCTGAGAAGAAATTCAAAGGCGTATGTATAGTCGTGCTTGAGTAACGGCGATGGACTCGCCATCTGTCACGTCGGCATCTAATATACCTCTGGCGGAAAGTGGGTGTGTGGGTATTACCTATACACCTCTGCCTACCCCTTCGGGGACCCTTGTGGGAAGGCGTGAGGATATATTATATTATTATATTATCTGAACCTTCGTCTTCTCATAAGGGTCTCCGAAAGGGTAGACAGAGGTGTAACACTTCTGGATGGAAATTTATTTAAGTACCGACATGACAAGTGCGACCGTGTCCATTGCGGCTTCCAAAGCACAACTATTTATTCGTCTTTGAATTTCTTTACATACGTATGCAGGTTTCCAATAGATGTTTTCCCTTGCAGTAAAGGCCTTAAATAATCTATACTAATAAATAAAATTAGAGTGTCTGTTTGTAATATTAAAATAATCGCTTTTTACTAAACGTATATGGATATATACAAGGTACATATACCAAAACGTAATTTTTTAAGTTTTGTCTATCTGTCTGTTTGTTCCGCCTAATCTCTGAAACAACTAGACCGATTTTGACGGGACTTTCACTGGCAGATAGCTGATATAAAAAGGAGTAACTTAGACTAATTTTAGTTTTGAAACTGAACAATTTTTTTTGTGAAATTCCACGCGGACAAAGTCGCGGGTACAGCTAGTAATACTTGTTTTTGTCTGGCATCCGAATATTTTTTATATTTCTTGCAATCTTTTTAAACTTATTTCCGTATCCTAAGAAGTATTCCGTATCCTAAGAAGTTCCTACGGACCTGGATATCTTCCATGATCGCCCTTCTAAAATTTGTTGTTGCATTTTAAAATTTTTAAATAGTACATAAGTTTATTGTTTGTTTAAATTTTATTTTTTCTTCGAGTATAATTATATAATAAGTAACTGCAAATGTACATATTTAAAATGTAAGTGTTTTGGCTCAGGGCTGTTAACTTATGTTTTTATTGAAATAAATAAATAAATAAAATAAATAAATAAGTGAACGAAATATGTATATGAGTAAAAGTAAACCTTTCCCCTTTAGATAATCTTATGTCGTGTGGCAGTGTGAAGATATAACTATAAGATACTATTTAATATTTCACTTGAAGGCTGCGTTCCATAACTATTATACCCACAATTGTCGACAGTGATACCAATCCGACATTATCACGGCTTTAATCCCAGCTAGGTCATATCCATCTGCTTTTGTGAGAATTGTAATCCTGCAAAATTATAATGCATACACGAGCTCCATACCTCAGTGCGGATTCACAAACAGTACGATGGTTGGACCGAACATGTAAAATTATTGGTGTTGAGCGGTTCAGCTAATAAATCACGATTCAAAGGACAAATGTGTTTGCTATTCTAGCGCAGACTGCAATAATCTGAGCTTAGGTTTTTCTCACCAAAAGTTTTGTTACAGCTACTTTGCGATAAAGGAACTGTCTATCTTGATGCTTGGATGTATGGAATGGAATGAAGTCCCCGGTGTAACACCGGAGAGTACAACATGCAATTCTTTAAGAAGTGTTGCAAGCATCTATAGACTGTGCTAACCGCGTACTATCAAGCGGCTTGTATAATTGCATGCCACATTAATAATATCCTCACGCCTTCCCACAAGGGTCCCCGAAGGGGTAAGCAGAGGTGTATAGATAGTACCAAAACCCACTTTTCGCCAGAGATATATTTTTTACGTGCCAACGTGACGGATGGATCACTGCATGTTACTCAAGCATCACTGCTTGCCTTTGAATTGCTTTAATTATTAATATAAATAATAGTCATAGCGATCTTCACTTTTTCATTATCTAGACGGGGTAGGGAGAGGTGAGCAGCACGCTCTTTTGACACCGGAGATATATTATTTCGGTGTTAACATGACAGATGGCCAATCCATCGCCGTCTTAAAAGGATTTTTCTCTTTCTTACAGTCTAAATTACAGTTGATTATTGGTCTCAAAGACTTAACACTGCAATGGACTACATTTTATGGGATGAAATGAAGCGGCAGGGATCCCGCAGATTGAGAGTCGTTGCGGTTAAAATAACCCCGGGCTGAAATAATCATAAACCTCTTTCAGGAAATAGAGAGTTCCTTACTGTATATTTTTTGGAGTGACGTGTATCTGAAACATATGTACCTATATACAAATAAAATAAGAATAAAACATACTTAAATTCGCAGCATTTACTTTTTACAGACACTCCTCACGGAGTAGTTAATAATAGACAATTATTTTAAAAATCGTTTTAAATTCCAAAATTATAGTACTAATTTTTTTAGCTGTAAAAATGCCGTGGTAGCCGAGTGGATCGAGTAACACAAATGCTAGTTCGAGTTCCGACTGTACCAATGAGTTTTATGAACTTGAGTGCAGTGTACAGTGTATTTCATCACAATACGAGCTTCACGGTGAAGGAAACATCGAGAGGAAACCAGCGTACGTTTGAAAAGAAATTGACGACTCGCCATCTGTCACTTTGGCACCTAAAATACGAGTATATAGATATATACTATATTTATATATACTCGTATATATATTATATATATATATATATAAAGAAAAAAAACATTTCTTGTTTACTATGCGGTGTGCAGCTAGCCTTAAATATAGCTTTTCATATTTTTGTCGACTCGTCATCCGAGCATATTACACATGTATTTGAGTTACTTTGAAATAGTTTTTTTAATAAGGTTATTTTATGTACCATAGTGAAGGTAAGTTCGGTATGAGGTCATGGTACCGTCCGTCAAGGCTTGCCATCTTTGAGTAGCAGACTTCTACTGTGCCCACCCGACCACTACGGCAACAAATATTACCTATATGTTATCTAAATGTATGTAGTAACAGTTACGACTGCAAACGGACTATAACGAATAAACATATTCGAAAAAAACCGCAATGTTCAGCAATAGAGTGAGCTGCTCTAACGGTAACTGGAGCTGAATGCTGCTGAATCTAAAATCTATTGGCGATCTCACCTATTTTATGCGAATACATAGTCATTTGAGTGTATTCGTTTCGGATGTATGCGATTCAATGTATTCAGTTTTTATTGAAACGTGCGCATAAAATTGCGTGTCAAATGGCTCAAAGAATCCGTTGGAAGGGTCGAACATCAACTTTTTCACTTGGAGCCAGGAATCAGACCGTACTTATCCGATTGAATGTCTCCGATGGATTTTATTTCTCATTGTCATTCAATGTAGGTATATTATAGCATTTCCCGTCTACCTTTTATGAAGAATAGAAATTTTCAATTCGCTTATGTTAAAGCTACGCAGTCCATTAGCGGAGGTATTTAAAATGTCTGCATTATTCAAAGCCAATGAATTAAGGTGTAGCTAGCGATATGTACCACCAACGAGGCATTTAAACGCGCGCGTGTTTTATAGGAGAGGTATCTTATAAAATATGTGCTGTTTCTTACTGATTCAAAATATTGGCAATATCCTACAGAATATTTGCACAGAGAAATATCTATTTGGCGAGATTGATTGGTCTCATAACAATAAATAACAATGATTTTCCAAATAGGCCCTGGTATCGTTGATTGATTCCTTAATTATACAGGAGGCGAGCTTGGATTTAATATATCAACAACAATAAGGAACAGCTTCTATTCAAAGGTTGTAAAGGGAATTCCGATTTGATTGAGTTATATAAAGCGCTGCTTTGTCGTAACAACTATTGATTGAGCAATTGATAAGCTATTACATATTACCTTTATTGCTAGCTGTGCCCCGCGGTGTCTTATCTTATCATCATCATCATCATCATCATATCAGCACGCCTTTTTGCGTCCAGTAGGTATTATCAGATTTTTTACTGTGTGTGTGTGTATTTCATTCCCTGATTTTGAGTAATTTTTAAACCTAAACTAAGTTTAACAATTATATTATTTCCTGTTTTTCGTTTTGGTTGGTTTGCGAATTGTAATTATGTATAATATAATGTAAAGTATATATCTTCACGCCTTCCCACAAGGGTCCCCGTAGGTAATATCCACACACCCACTTTCCGCCAGAGGTATATTAGGTGCCAACGTGACAGATGGCGAGTCCATCGCCGTTACTCAAGCACGACTATACATACGCCTTTGAATTTCTTCTCAGACGTATGCAGGTTTCCTCTCGATGTTTTCCTTCACCGTAAAAGCTCGTGGTGTGACTAATCACTGTACTTAAGTTCAGAAAAACTCATTGGTACAGTCGGGATTCGAACTTGCGACCTTTCCGTCGCAGGCAACTGCTCGAACCACTCGGCCACCACGGCGCTTTAAATATAAAGTAAGATGTTATATTATATACTATTTGAGTTAATTAATTAGTTTCTTTTAAATATACCTCCAATCCAATCTTAGTTAATTAGTATAACTGAAATGAAATAAATTGAAGACCTACGTCACTTCCATTCATTATACCTCCTTACAAAAGGCTTGACATCAAAGAATAATTTGCGCTAGCAGCGCGATAATATTAAATTAATTTAATAAAGGTTTCCAATTTTGTACTACATTCAATGTTGTTGAGACATTGCCATCTGCGGTAGCTTGTATTAGTTCGCAGATAGAAGTGAGAAAGGGAAAGAAACTCACACCTCCCCGTATAGATAGTGCCATCGACGAAGACGTGCCCCACCAGTTTCTAGTCTAGGGGGTCGCGGGAAGCGTAGAGTATGACCCGACTCTCAATTGTAGTGTGCGTGTGCGTGCACACATAGGTAATCAGTGTGTACCGACAATACTCAAGCAATAGTGGAAAGTTGAACACTTACACTATACACTTTAAGGAAGAATAGTGGAGCCCGTCTTCGTGGATGGCACTACCTGTAACCAAAGATTACAATGTGAAAATCGTAACATTCCCGTAAGAGCAGAGGTCCCCTTTATCAATACACATTGTATGATTCAATACCAAATACCAGTTCTCAGATACGATACGATTACACATGCGTTTCAAATTCCTACTCGCTTAGATAAACTCAAGTTAATTGCCTTTATCATAAAGCTCATTCAAAGTCATTACACTTATGATAATAAGAGTTAATCGATATAAGGACGTTACACTGACGCGCTATTGCAATCTTAATTCAAGCTTATATAAATGACACATGCATATGACGTTTGTAAACCGGTCTCTTGTTATACTTGAATTGTACTGACATTTCATAGTATTTGACCAGGGTTTGATTTTGTAGGTGACCCGGTTTTAAAAAAGTAGAACAGTTGTCTTCTAGAGGTGTTCTAAATATAACCTCATGACTGCATCGTCATGATAAACCAAATAGCTCCAAAGATAAGGAAATGACAATATATATTTTTAAGCGAGTAATATTCAGACCTATGTATGGTTTTATAGATTAAAAAGAATTTTAACGTAGAATGGTACGTTCTATTTGTATAACTATATCTTTACAGCAGTTTTTATTCAAAAATGTGTAGTACATTTTTTGTGGTATCTAAATATCTTAGCTTTTATACAGTTTCAGACAAAAGGCGTCGGGTCCGCTTTAGGGCATTTTCATGTAAATCGTTATGTTTCAATGAGATTCATGAGTTTTGAATTCATTTGTATATCTCCTTATATATAAATCTAAGTACATATTTTATGTCCTTACATATAGGCAACGGCGCAATCGCCTGTAAATCTATACTGATTACTACTATTATTATAAAGAGGAATTCTCTCTAATCGAATCGAATTCTTTATAATTACTAATTATAAAGAGGAAGTCTGCATGCATACTTTTGAGAATAAATTCAAAGACATAATGCATAGTCGTATTTGAGAAGCGACGATGGACTCGCCATTTGTCACGTTAGCACTCAAAATATAACACCGGTGAAAGTGGCTATGGTACTACATAACTCTGCGTAGCACTTCGAGGATCCTCGTGCGAAGGCGAGAAGAAATATAGTGGTATAGTTATTTCGCAATAAATAAACCTTTTTATATACATATCTCCAAGCCGACAAACGTGCTCTTTAAGAAACTGTTCTCTTAGTTGGTCTCAGCACAAGAAAGGAAGCGAGTTAGTCCGGACAAGAAGTACGGTTAAACCAAAGGCTTGCCAGCAGAGCGGTCTGCTTTGATGTCGAGCGACACAATGGCAAGACCGTTTTGCCCTCACTTATGTATGTATTAAATTAAGATCACGTTCTTATTATGATTTGTTGCAGTGAAACAAAATACAGTGCCATAATAATGTTATTCTTTTGCTTATAATTCAGCAACGCATATTGTCGATACGTGTTTGGTAAGTTTAATTGTAAAGTACATATTGTTCATCTATCAAACACGCAGCAATGCAAGTAGTACTTACTACAAATACAGATATGAAAAAATAACTAGACAAATATTTTAAAATTCAAATAAAAGTTAATAAACTTTGAGATAAATTATGAATTTTCAGGAATGCCAATCAGAGGTATTCCAAACAAAATGTCCCACTGTGCAGAATACGGTGACAATTAAGTATCTTTTGTGTTTATGGGATCTCCAATATAGAGTGATATACCGTTTATTATACCAGTCTGCCGTGAAGGTTGGGTGGCTCTAGCAGTTGACTGTAACACAAAGATTGAGCTTGCACTCGACACCCCGACTGTACCAATAAGTTTTTCTGAACGTAAGTACAATGATTAGTCACACCACGAGCTTTAAAGTGAAGTAAAATACTGAAAGGAAACTAACATACGTCTAAGAAGAAATTCAAAAACGTATGTATAGTTGTGCTTGAGAAATGGCGATGGACTCCCTATCTGTATATATATATCCGGCTAAAAGTGGGTGTGTAAGTATTATAGACACACCTCTGCCTACTCTTTCGAGGAACCTTGCAGAAGTACTCCTACACAGTTCAAAGTGTAGAATATTGATAGATAATATATATAATATATCCTCACGCCTTCCCACAAGGGTCTCCGAAGAGGTAGGCAGAGGTGTATAGGAAATTCCCACACACCCACTTTCCTCCAGAGGTATATTAGGTGCCAACGTGACAGATGGCGAGTCCATCGCCGTTACTCAAGCACGACTATACATACACCTTTGAATTTCTTCTAAGACGTATGCAGGTTTCCTCTCGGTGTTTTCCTTCACCGTAAAGCTCGTGGTGTGACTAATCACTGTACTTAAGTTCAGAGAAACTCATTGGTACAGTCGGGGTTCAAACTTGCGACCTTTGCGTCGCAGGCAACTGCTCGAACCATTCGGCCACCACGGCTTTTTACAGTAACAATTCTCATGTTTACTCCTGAGAATAACATCTTACATATTTCATAGAACTCAAATAGTGTAGGAAATGTGTCTTAACAATGCATTACCGTTTCCTTTCCAATTTATTCAAAGCACCCTCCAGAATGTTTATTCGTTCAGCTGAAGAGAGTAGGACACAGACGACATCCATTTCTTCAGATAAATTCGTGTACAGTGCCCCCTTTGTACAGAACTCCAGATATTCTTGAAATAGAAAGTTCTACGTGTGTTGTCAGATAGAATAGAATTTATTTATATAATAATGTGATTGAACTAAATGTCTTTTTTTTATCAATGGTATTCTAATATTCTTTTATAATACAAAAGTAATAAGAAAGCTAAACTACATATAAATAGAATAAATTTCCCAAATATGTGTCACGCGGAAGGGAATGTTACTAAATATTTTATGTTCATTATTTGACTTTGAATTTAATAAACGTTAAAATAAAACTACGTTAGTAAATGAAAGTAAACACACCTTTCTCAACTCCTTGTCCCGTGGGAGGATGAAAATAAGGCTAGAACTATTGCCACGCTGCATATTAATGCTGTTTTGTGGCACAAAATACGTATCTACCTTCATTTAATTAAAAAAACAGCTTATAGCACCTGCAGTAATTCCAATGACCAATATAATCTTGCAATGAAAGAGGCATCGCGCATGTGATACCTACCTCTCGTGTTGAAAAAGTCCATGCAGACCACAAGCTTATTTGCCTCCCGTTTGCAGAGTAATTATTGATCATAAAACAGAAATTAAATTATGATACCTTACAAATAGACCATTAAAGAGAACATTTCATTTGAACTACGCAATGCGTCGGAAATTAGAAAGGTTTGATATTCATATGAAACTAGATTAAAGTTCAAATGTGTGTACTATTTCGACCCTTATAATCAGTTGAAGTAAATATAATTTCAAATGTTCAAAATAAATAATAATATCCTCACGCCTTCCCACAAGGGTCCCCAAAGGGGTAGGCAGCACAGTAGTGGGTGTGTGGGTATTACCTATAGGTGTATAGGTAATACCCACTTTCCGCCAGAGTTATATTAGGTGCCAACGTGACAGATGGCGAGTCCATCGCCGTTACTCAAGCACGACTATACATACGTCATTGAATTTCTTCTCTGACGTATGCAGGTTTCCTCTCGATGTTTTCTTTCACCGTAAAGCTCGTGGTGTGACTAATCACTGTGCATAAGTTCAGAAAAACTCATTGGTCCAGTCGGGATTCGAACTTGCGATCTTTGTGTCGCAGGCAACTGCTCGAACCACTCGGCCACCAAGGCTTTTTTCCATTTTCAAAATATAGTAAGGCTATTTGATTAAATAATGGATTTCGTGTTACGATACTGAACAATACAAGCACCCCGACAATCGAATGTCTTTGTTAGAACATTCTTTCTTTTTCCAAGAGGTGGCTTCGTTGTAAGAGCCGAACGGGTATCCGAGTATCTTCACTTCAAGTGCTTTTAAGAGTGTTTATATACTCAAAAGTTCCTTGTCCTCACTTAGACGAGTTGTTTTCAGGAGGCATCAAAAGTTAGTGAGTTAGCACTGAACAAACTGATATAGGGTGTCCATTACGTTATTATTAAGAGGAACCCTTAGCTCGCTTTGGTTTTCTTATAATCTTTAAGCATTTGGGCTCGGTTCTTATACAGGATGTCTTATGGAATAATAGAAAGTTAACTTACTTACATAAAACCATATGCTATGTTTCGCAGTGAATTACCTCCTTCAATAACGTTGTCAATTTATTCGAGGTTATATTCACAATAACCGACCACTTCTAGAAGATTAGTTATTCTGAGACACCGTGAATATATAAATTGGTGACATCTACAAAAACTCTTGATCGGTCCCTTGCAATCTTAACAATACATGTTAAATAGCAAGACGTCTGTCTGGTCTCGTGGTTGCGGGTTCGAATCCCGCTGAGGGCAGATATTTGTGTGATGAACACGAATATTTGTACCTTAGTCTTGGATGTCCTATGTATATGTGCTTCTTTTTTGACGTTTTATAAGTGCCCATCTGGGCATATGTGAAATAAAAAGATTTTGATTTTGATATAAGTATATATCTATCTATATAAGTAAATATATCGTTGTCTAGTTACCATAACACAAGCTTTGCTTAATTTGGGACTAGGTCAATTTGTGTGGAATTGTCCCAGGTATTTATTTTTTATTATTATTTATTTTATTGTATTTAAATATAATTATCAAAAGGAAAGTTTCGATTATCACAATAATAATGTTACAACAGTACTGTGAATCTTAACATTGTATGTAAATGAGTATTATAACTATTCTATAAAAAGTCTTATATACATTAATTCCTGGCGGTGCGAAGACGTAATGGAAATAGAAAATAGCCTTTAACCATAACTTTTCATTGGCCTTAGCACAAATAAAGTGAATTCAACAAAATTACCAACAACACCAGGCAAATGTCGTAAGGGAGTACTCCTTTCAACGCTCGAGTGTCATTATCTACATTAGTGGAATGAATTCATATTCATAACACTAACACTCCGTCGCGGAGATGGAGTATAAATGACGAGTGCTTAGAAATAAAGGGCGAGCATCACATTACATAAGGAAGGCGTCCCCCAAAACGTCCCGCATATATTAAGGTACTAGCTAGTTAGTGCCCCGCGGTTGCACCCACGTTATATTTGATTACATCATCATCATCATATGAGTCCCTATCGAGATCGCCAGTTCTCTCCAGACTTACATACCTCTTTCGCTTCGTCCACATTTACCAGTCTGTTCATAAATGCTCGTCGGTTTCGAGTACTCTTGAAGTTGCCGTTCCAGAGCGTCCGATCGATTTGATCCAGGTAGTTGGAACGTGGTCTTCAGCTGCCTCTAATTGCACATCTTATATATATATACATATACCTTTTTTCCACGTTCAGGAGTTCCTGGACGAAGAGAAACGATCTTTCTGTCATCGGTTCAGCCGTTTCGGAGATACACCATAACAAATATACAGATTACAGACAGCTAAACAGGTAGATCGATAGATCGTCCGACCTGTACCTGAATTGTGTTCTTTTGTTTTGTTTTGTTTGAATTGTTTTCGGCATGAGTACCGTATTAAATAATTAATATTTTATTATAAAATAATAAGCATTAAAAATTCAACTGTTATTTTGAAATTACAGACAGACACTTTAATTTTATTTATTAGTATAGATGTGTAAATGGGGCGTGACGGGATAAAAATAAACGTTTTTTGGTAAAAATGGATCGTTCAGGCGAGCTGGTCGTTTAGTTGATGATGCGCTCCCATCAGGCCTGCCTTATCAGCCTTATCACCCAGCAGCTGTTCCACGCTGCACCGCGGTCACCATCCCCATAATAAAGCTAATATTCAGATTGTACACCTTTTTCCTTTCCTATTTTTAACAGCTGTGGTGGCCGAGTGGTTCGTGTAGTTGCCTGCAACATAAAGATTGCAAGCTCGAATCCCGATTGTACTACTACTTTGCATTTCTTCTCAAGCGTATGCAGGCCGTCATAGACGACCGTTTCGTCTAGTAGTTAGAGATAAGAAATAACGAGATATATTTCAAGCTCATGCTTGACGCTCATGGACTAATCACTATATTTAGGTTCAGAAAAACTCATTGGCACAGTCGGGATTCGAGCTTGCAATCTTTATGTTGCAGGAACTACTCTAACCACTCGGCCACGACGGCTTTTTATTTTTAATATTACGGAAGAATATTGCCGATTATTCATGCTATTACCGGAAAGATCCCAAGTCGTTATTCAAACATTGAGGGACGGGGCCATCTCATCTTAATAATTAAATCAACGATTCATACCATCCGATACTGGTGCGCTCATGAAAAATGCAATACGGCAATTTGCAAAACGATATCCGTGGTAGATAATTTAAGACTTTTTGCCGATCATCGTTACTTCGTCACATTATACTAATGTCTTTAAGTTATTTGGCTGGATAATCCTCTGTATACGATTGGAATAAACAAAATGGAAGCTTTGGCTTTGAGGCGAGATAAGGAGGCTTTAAGGCGTAATGTAACACGTAAGTTCAATTTGTTCAACGTACTGATGTTATTCAGGGATAAGTCGCATAAAACGCTTTGTACTAAGCTTATAATGGTATTTAGGATATGTTGAAAGTATTGGAGAACTTGGCTTCTGCAAAGTTGAACTTGGTTATTGCCAAGAACTCGATATATTTTTTATTTAGAACAATGTGTATAAATAATATTATTGAGCTTGACAAATCCAATTTGGTGGCTGGTCAAGAGGTCTATGAATATGTATCTAATTATCGACCTATTGTTTTTTAACCTCAAATCAAATCAAATAAATATTGCATGTCAAATAACCTAAGTATACACATCATCAAATCTTAAATAGCCGTGGTGTTCGAGTGGTTTGCGTAGTCGGGATTCGAACTTAAGTACAGTAATATTAAGTAAATTAAGTATAGTCACACCACGAGCTTGTAGGCAATTACACTAAGTACGTTTCTCGCACAAACTGATAATAAGCCAATGAGTTTTATCTGAATTTAAACATAGAACATAAACAACATGAGCTTCACAATTATGTTATAAATTGCTATGACTGAGAAACAGCGACAGACTCGCCATTTGACGCCAGCATTATGGTGGATATCAAATAAAATGTATATGTAGCGAAACGAAGATACTGTTACATCACTGTGTCTAACGCTTTGCAGACGTTTGTAGAAAGGAGTGAGGATGTATTGGAAAAAATCGGTTTTTTATACCCTTCATCGTGACCAGTTTAAGAGCTAGGCTCTTGTGTTAGCTAGGCTCAATGTCTTTGATGCAATTCCTTCTATTTTCTTCATTCTAGCGCAATATGTTTGACCTTGCTAAACGTCAGATGGGACGCTTTTTACCATTGTATGGCACTTACTTAGCGTAAATATTTCTGAGAAAACAGTCGACTTGTTAAAAAAGGTATACGAATAATTGCGGTTAAGCAACGGGGATTTAGTGGTCTTATGTTACGTTGGTACCAGAATTTGCAGCGAAAAATATATTTCTACCGAAAAGCGGGTTTTTTATCCCTCTACTAACCACTACCTACCCTTACCTTCTATGGCTACCCTTTCTAGAACCCCAATGACAGATTTTTAACATAGAGCGTTGTTTGTTTTTATCAAAAATTTGAATTTAAATTCATAATATACCCAGATGAAAAGGAATTAAGTGGATTAAAACCGAGACTCAACTGAATGCGATTGTTCTCGCGTCACTTTCGAATCCTGAAAAATATAATTAATTAAATGTAAGGCTCACGGGGACCCGAGATATATTTCCGGGTTAAGATTTAATTAACTTTAACAGCCGACCTTATATTATGAAAGCCCAGACCAATTCATTATTTTGGTTTTGATGAGGCTCAAAACCACTTGAATTACATTTGCTTCCGGATTATGTAAGTTTCTTCTTTATAGCCATTTGCAATCGGCTGTCAGACTATGAGCAATATTGTTCTTTGGAAGGATTAATTAAGTACAAACATATACAAAGAGTATAGAGCGCCAGTTCTCTCTAGACTTACGTACCTCTTACGCTTCGTCCACATTCATCAGTCTCTTCATACATGCTCGTCGGTCTTGACGTTCCCGTCCTTGAGCGTCCGATCGACTTGATCTAGATCTCTTGTTGCACACACTTTTGCTTTGCAATTAAGTTAATGTTGTTTTAATACTAAGTAGCATTTGGAATACTTAGAATGTTAAATTTTTTAGACCGCCTAGGTCTACCCCTTCCAACACTTTCATTCACACTCGCCTTATACACTTTTTTCGTCGTATAATATTATCATCCTACTGTTTTTTGTTATTCAATCATGGCAGAAAGGCTTTGCGGAATTTGTCATAGATGTAAATAAAACATTTGTTTGATTAAAACAAATGATATGTGAAAACAATCGCGGGCCACAGCTTGTATTGTTACAAAGGCACTTAACATGCATAAATAAATAAATAAATGACGATTCTTATTAATACATAAATGTTATCATAATTCCTCTCCTACATCTTGTTAAACTTAGCACACATAATTGGGTTGCACTGAAGACTTACAAGCACAACATTGCTACTCTTCTTACTCTATAGTACAAGAGCCAGTTACCAAACATCGCCGAGTTGAATCCCCAATGTAGCACGGATATCGAGATACAAACTCGACTAATTAGCGCGAGTCTCGTCACTCGGGGAACGCTGTTTAGTTGGTTGGGCTCGACTTAAACTTGGTGTTACTATGCGTTATGAGGTAGGATGTCTGTTATTGGATAGATGTGCAGGAATTTTCAGCTATCTAGGTCGATTTACAAAGGAAATATTCCAAAAAGTATTCAGTATTAAGAGTCATTGAAACTTACTATTCCTCGTGGTTTTACCCGCATTAATTCAATTAAAATTATAATATAGGTGCGTAAGAGACGTGATTGCAAGTTCGAATCGCGACTGTACCAACGAGTTTTTCTGAACTTTTATGTACAGCGATTAGTCACACCACGAGCTTGGCTGTGAAGGAAACCATCAAGAGGAAACTTATGAGCTATATGCTTGAGAAGAAATTCTGAAAGGCGTATGTATCGTATCAAGTCGTGCTTGAGTAGCGGCGAAGGACTCAACACCTGATAAGTTTCACCTAAAAATAGTCCTGGTGGAAAGTGGACCTACGCTCACCTTCGGGGACCCTTGTGGGAAGGCGTTAAAATTTATACTATCCCTACTAATATTATAAATGCAAAAGTAACTCAGTCTGTCTGTTACCTTTTCACGCCTAAACCATTTAAATGAAATTTGGTACAAAGTTTGTCTAGAGCCTAAGGAAGGATATAGGCTACTTTTTAATGCGAATAAGGGTTGTAGGGGGTAGAAATAGAGGTTGAAAGTTTGTATGGAACATTCGTAATTTTTTAAGCTAGAAGCTTGAAACTTATTTTTTAGGCTCTTGATTACATATATATTAATGTGACATTTAAAGTTTATATAAATTTTACCATTCAGGGGGTAAGATAAAAATAGGGGATGAAAACAATGATTAGATGAAAAATGTAAAGTGCTGCCCAATGTCACTTTTACGCGGATGAAGTCGCGGACACAGCTAGTATAATATATATGTATATTTAAAAGATGATGAATCCCAAAGGTGTTTTCTCAAAATGTTTTCTTAAGGAGTCCATATTTGCCTGTGTATTTGGTTCGCATATTTTGCAAACTAGGTACTTAGTTTCAAAAGTTCGTGTTGACTCCATGTAAATTATATTAATTCCCTAATGATGAAAGTAATTCAACATAACATTGAATTTCATACGAAGTTGTTAAAATGAGTTGAGAATACCCAGATGTTTCTCGTTTCAAAAACTTTCTCATATCAAATTCATGTTTCAACCTTATCAAACAAATATCATACGGAGCTTACTTTAATACAATATAATAATAAAATATACTCTCACGCCTTCCCAAAAGGGCCCCCGAAGGGTCAGGCAGAGGTGGTCAGATAGGTAGTACCCACACGCACACTTTCTACCAGAGATATATTTTAGGAGCTAGCGTAACTGATGGCGAGTCTGTCACCGTTATTCAAGCACGACTATACATACGCCATTGAATTTCATCTCAAGCATAAGCAGGTTGTTGACTAATCACTGTACTTAAGTTCGGCTTTATGTTCATTATGTGACGTTCAATAAGTGGTCCCTGTGCTTCTTACGTTGAATAAATATATTTTTTACCTTAATTTTGAATATTATATCATCGTATATTTTTCAAAAAAGTATGTATTTAAATAAAAAGATGACTAAAAATATTTGGTATCATTTGTAAATGTGTTAATAATGATAAGAGCATGCATAAAACAGCTGTTATATTTGACCAATATATATCACCGCCAAGACACACTAAGCATCTCGTAACAAATGAAGCGGAGCAATACAAATTCCTCAACACATCCCAGTGGAACGAATCAGCATTCAATAGGAACTCCCCAAACGAAGGTGCAAATTGACTGTAGCACCTCTAGCGAAGTATTACCATTCCAAATTCGATTTGTTATGCAATTCCTACTGAATTACAGATTTGCCGGCGCGTGTCAGACTTGTAAGAGTCACGTGGAGTAGTACAATGTTTGTACACGGAACACTGTTCGTTTTAGCCTGGCCTCTTAGTAACTGTGTCTCAACCGAATCAAAACAAAAGATTGTCTAAATTTTGTTGCTTATATATTGCTAGGGTTTTATAGTAAGCATAATTGGATGTTGTTCAATGGATAGTTCTGCTAGCTGTGCCACGGAAGATGTTAAAAAAAATGATTGCTGTGGGTACCCCTTCCACCTATGAGCTATGCTTGTTTACCACCTCTGGGGTATAAAAAAATACCCAAACAGTTTTGTAATTAATTGTCTGAGACTTGCATAGCTTCCCGAATATTATTGAGGTTTTCCCCAGAGATTTCAGCATGCGGTTCTTCAAAGGGTGAGGAAATTGCTGCACGGTTGGCAGTATACGAGCGATACTCCTGTTACATTCATAGGCGCTGACCGCTTACGATCAGGCCGGCCGCAAGCTTGTTTACCACCTAAGTAGTGTAAAAAAATCTATTGATATCTCTGTGCCAAATTTCATCGTATTTTTATACCAACATCATCATAAACTTCCCCTTTACAATATTAGTAAGAACCTCATTGCGCTTTTGAATACTATCGTCATCGGCATCATAACGGGACCCTTCAGCAAAACAGTTTTGCCAAGTGTTTTATTTGACGATTATTAACAACTAGCTGTCCCGCCCAGCTTCGCTCGGCTGAAAAAGTTAAATTGCCCGTAACACGATCGCAACGCCATCTATCGGTTCCAATTGTAAATCTAAACCATTGTCGAATCCACCTTAAGACACACAGAAAGGGATAGCTTCGCCCGGGTGAAAAAGTTAAATTCCTGAAACTCGATCGCAGCGCCACCTATCTGGTCCAATTTAATATAGCCTATGTTCACCGGAGATAGTGTAGCTTCCCAGCTTAACAGTGAATAATTTTTCAAATCGGTCAAGTAGTTTCGGAGCCTATTCAATGAAAACAAACAAACAATCAAATCTTTCCTCTTTGTAATATTAGTATAAAATATAGACTACTTATATTCACAACGGAAACAGAAATTAATGAAACGTTACAGGAAATAACTTGAGCTGCTAATTACAATGCGGTACACTTAAATTACTGCAACTTCCTTTACCAACTGCAACACTATTTATTAAGGCTTCTTGTACACTTGTACTAACACTATGGACTCATGTCTGAAATAAATTATTTGATTTGATTTACATTCAAAACGTCTCCCACAAAAATACTCGATGTATTAATAGCACTCTTTTTTACTGGAGATAAGTACATGCAGGTGCCAATGTGGCAGTTTGGTCTCGGGATTTTAGATAAATATTTGAATTTATAATGGATCAATATAATACCATTCCAATGATCTCGGCATTACTTTTTTATTCACAAGCATCAATTGAATTAGAACGTATCTATGCGATTGGCATGTAGCAACAATAACGTTATGAACTATTCGAACGCACAATATACATTGTCGCGTTGATAGGAAGCCTCGTCGGGAACGGTGTGAATAAATGTCAATGTATTGTACAGCAGGAGATGGAAACGCGGTGAGTCCTGCCATTGTTTCGCGACGTCAACACTTCCCGACGTAAATGAATGCAGAACTGGGACGCTCGTTGTCGTTTAGATTGTCGTCGGTTTTGCGAAACGCAAATGTTAACAAAAAAAGTGGAAATGTAACGGGTTTATAAGTGAGACTTTGAATTAATTCTACTGAGGCTTTTGTTGTTCTGTGTCATAAGGATTTCTGACTGAGAGGAGCGCAGGTTTTTCTGGCTTGTATTTGCTCAACATAATAATTATAATGGGACTAGCTGTCCCGCCCAGCTTCACTATGGTGAAAAAGTTAACACGAACGCAGCGCCACCTATCGGGTCCAAATGTGATGTAAGCTATACTATCTTTTAAGTTGGATCAAACTGCACACTGTGTGCAAATTTTATTGAAATCGGTTTAATAGTTTAGGAGCCCATCGCGGACAATCGACGTGACACGTAATTTATATATATTAAGAGATGACAGTCAAGGATGGAGACATCAAGAGTGCTCAAACCGGCGAGCATGTATGAAGAGATCGATGAATGAAGCGAAAGAGATATGTAAGTAGAGAAAACAGGCGCTCGATTCTATGTGTTTACTCCGTTAGGGACTCGGCGTTATAATATGTATGTATGTATGTAATACATACATACATGCCTACCCCTTCGGGGACCCTTGTGGGAAGGCGTGAGGATATATTATTATTATTATGTATGTAATAGAATGTGAAGTGTTAGTGGAAAACTATAACCTTAGAATCTTCTACATAATTATCCTTCTGACTGTCACTATTATCACCATCATTATCATCATCATTATTATTGTCATTATTATCATCATTATTATTATTATCATCTTTATCATAATCATTATTATTATCATCATCATCATCATCCTTTTCATTTCCATCAAGATGTCTTTTCTATCTACTTATGAGCTACTGTAACTATAGATTCGTCCTGTCGTATAATTTAGAACCATGGTCCGTTCTTTGGGAAAGGAATTTCTTTTGACTTTGGCTAAGAGTGACAAGTATTATTAGTATATAATTTTAAGAATTTAGTCTTTAATTTTAAGACCGGAAGTCTTAAAATTCCGTGACATTTATCTGAAACATGATTTAAGCACTATAATTTACTATGAAGTATGTATATAAAAATATTAACAAAGCGGTTAAAACCAGTTATTATGTAAATTCCGAGGTGCCTTCGATTAAGCTGTTTGACTGAATTACACCCTTCTCTGTAATTACTCCAATTTACTCCGTTATAAATGGGATTACTGTGCGATATAGCAATTTGCTCTTAAATAAAGTAATCTGGTGAAATATCGTTGAAGGTTTTACTTTATGGTCGTATAAAAAGATTTAACCTTTAGTTTTACGGCGAAAATATAAAAAATAAATAACATTTCGGTAAACAATGAGCCGTGGTGGCCGAGTAGTTCGAGTAGTTGCCTGCGACACAGACATCGCAAGTTCGAATCCTGTAAGTACCAATGAGTTTTTCTGAACTTAAGTACAGTGATTAGCCACACCACGAGCTTTACGGTGAAGGAAAACATCGAGAGGAAACCTGCATACGTCTCAGAAGCAATTCAAAGGCGTATGTATAGTCGTGCTTGAGTAACGGCGACGGACACGCCATCTGTCACGTTGGCACCTAAAATATATCCCTTGCGGAAAGTGGGTGTTTGGGTAAACATATTATGTACATATAAATCAAAGTATTGCTATATGAAGTTGTAAGTCGTGGTTCATTATGTAGGAAAGGAAGCGATAGCCTTACATTTTAGTTCAAAAAAGGGAAATCAATCAATCTACACTAATATTATAAAGAGGAAAACTTTGTTTGTTTGTTTGTAATGAATAGGCTCAAAAACTACTGGACCGATTTGAAAAATTCTTTCACTGTTGGGAAGCTACACTATCTCCGGTGAACATAGGCTATATTAAATTGGACCCGATAGGTGGCGCTGCGATCGAGTTTCAGGAATTTAACTTTTTCACCCGGGCGAAGCTATCCCTTTCTGTGTGTCTTAAGGTGGATTCGAGAATGGTTTAGATTTACAATTGGACCCGATAGATGGCGCTGCGATCGTGTTACGGGCAATTTAACTTTTTCACCCGAGCGAAGCTGGGCGGGACAGCTAGTGTTAATAATAAAGAGATTCGCAAAGCAAATGGCGTTAAGAATACTTGAAACCGTCGGGTATATATGAAGTAACGAATGAATATGTATAAAGCGAAAGAGTTATTTGCTAATAATATAACTGTCCTTGTAAGTAAATATATCTTTGCTCCACACTACAAGGGAGGAGTAAGTAAGTAAGTAAGGAGTAGGCGGAGGTGTATAGTAATGCTCGTGTGTTTTGTAATATAGAGATTAGTTACTTTCTGAGCGATGGAAAACATTACTCAGCGACGTGTCAGAAGGACACTGTTGGGATAGTCTGAAAAAGTTTTGATGAAAGAATGACGTTGCTACAACATGACAAACTTTATCGTGTGTCTTCTTTTTTATATCACAAGAGTGGCAAACTAGCATACGGACCTGATGGGAAGCAGTTAGAATAGAATAGAATAGAATAGAATATTGTTTATTTGTATAACATGAGTGAAAATATTGGTGTTGGGTTTCATATAAGTGGCTACATGTCTTGGCGATTGGAACATGGCGATTTCATTATTACCCCTAGAACTTATTCTACTTATTATGTAATTAAACTTCTTATTACATTAATTAACTAAAAAAATCACTTATGTTGTAGTAACATTTACTGACTAAGAATTGGAGAAGTTCTTTCTTAAATAGTTTACCGTAGCCTATTCCCGCTCACGATACTGAAGTATCACTTGCGCGTTGCCACTCTGTGTTCGGAGAGTTATACTGTGTGGGCAGCATAATAGGACTAATCCCTATGCTTCCAACACAATGTAACAATCCTCCCCGCTCCCCAAGGAGCTTATTGTTGGAAACCTTATTCACCGCATAGGAACACAACACAAAAAATTGTGTTAATTGGCTACGGACTTCTATAAGGTGGAGGTCCTGCCCCAGTCGGGCAGCTCCAAAAGGTGTTCGGAGAGTTATACTTAGTGGGATTTATCCCTCTACAACACAATAAAACAATCAAACAGTTAAATAAAGATAACAAAACCATTTCTCTGTTAGGTAATAATGTATTCAACTATTTATTTCTTATGGAGATGTGTAATAACACTTCTCAAGTGCAACGAACCGCGGTATTGTATATCGAGTGTCGTGCGGTAATATAACCTATCGGAATTGGAAAATGCTATGGAAAGCTATAAACAACATTGTGAGTACATTCGTAAGAGTACGAATTTATGTATAGTGATTAGTCACACCACGAGCTTTACGCTGAAGGGAAACGTCGAGAGGAAACCGCTATCATAAGCCGTGGTGGCCGAGTGGTTCGAGCAGTTGCCTGCGACGCAAAGGTCGCAAGTTCGAATCCCGACTGTACCAATGAGTTTTTTCTGAACTTAAGTACAGTGATTAGTTACACCACGAGCTTTACGGTGAAGGAAAACATCGAGAGGAAACCTGCATACGTCTGAGAAGAAATTCAAAGGCGTATGTATAGTCGTGCTTGAGTAACGGCGATGGACTCGCCATCTGTCAC
Source organism: Drepana arcuata (assembly GCA_016069955.1). Taxonomy (NCBI): domain Eukaryota; kingdom Metazoa; phylum Arthropoda; class Insecta; order Lepidoptera; family Drepanidae; genus Drepana; species Drepana arcuata. The sequence goes on along the minus strand of JACCPG010002128.1, from coordinate 136,039 downwards.
GTTGGCACCTAATATACCTCTGGCGGAAAGTGGGTGTATGGGTATTACCTATACACCTCTGCCTACCCCTTCGGGGACCCTTGTGGGAAGGCGTGAGGATATAAACGTATGCAGGTTTCCTCTCGACGTTTCCCTTCGCAGTACATACGTTCAGAAAAACTCATTGGTACAGTCGTGATTCGAACTTTCAATCTTTTGCCGGCGATTGCTCGAACCACTCCGTCACCACGGCTCTGTATGTATAAAGATATTGTGTAAAAAAACAGAGGAAATCAGTTTTAAGGCGGGACTCAGCTAGTACTAAATTTAACCCATTTTGTATGTACATAATATGTACGTAATACGTTATTGAAGATCAAAAAGGTTAGCATGTGGTTAACAGCTTTCCAAATATTATCACAGCGTGTCGTAAAACCATCAAAGTTGTTCATTCCGCATGCACTGAAGTCAGCCTCGACTATTCAGAAACTCAGCGGAGTGTGAACCTGTGATAGTAGTGAAACGAAGAAAACAGCAATTAATTATAATATATTTAATTATTTGGGCTTCCGTCACTGAACAAACAATTTATTATGAACCGATTTATATAAATGAACTTTTTTGCTGATTATCAGGGTCTTCAGACGCGCGGACGAGTACCTAAAGTTTTTTTTTTAATTATATATTAATATAAATTGGTATAAAATTAAAGCATTTTTTCACACTACTCTCACTCTGAGTTAAAAATACTTCAAAAATATCTCATAATGCATGCGAAATTAGAGGTTTTCAATATTTTCAAAGCATTCCATAATTTTACAAGGTATCCATAGAAGTGAAATACGAAGGATCGAAACTAAAGGGGTGGCAATTACTTGTGGAAGGTTCGAAGTTTCCTGGGGTTAAGCATGAAACTTGTGGTAACAATAATACGCATTAGACAGCGGGCCCTGGTCAATTTTGTGGGGACGCTAAATGTAACACTTTGACCCAATTATTCACATCCGGGTACTACTTGTTGGATGAATTTTAGTGGTTTTGGATTAATATTAGATTTAAAGGCAAGTGGCCTGTTAAGAGACACACGATATAATTATTACATGTGAGACTAGACGTGTCTCTTGGTATAATCCCCGTAATATGACTGCTCTGTAATAATAAATAATAATAATAAAACGACTATACATACGCCTTTTGAATTTCTTCTCAGACGTATGCAGGTTTCCTCTCGATGTTTTCCTTCACCGTAAAGCTCGTGATGTGACATATTATAATGCTATATATGTATACATAATTACTGCTCCAGTTATTATATATAAATACATATCATCACGCCGAGCCACTAACGTGGTGGAGAATAGAGCTTTAGTTCTCTCTAGACTAACATACCTCTTTCGCTTAGTCTACATTCATCAGTTTCTTCATATATGCTCGCTACTCGAGTACTCTTGACGTTCCCGTCCTTAAGTGTCCCGATTGATTTGAAATGAAAAAAAAATAGAACAACTAAAAAAACTTGTATGAAGCTGCAGGGCACAGCTAATAAAACTTATTTGTACAGGTATCAAATGCACGCAAATGAAAACGAGCTTAGAAATGTAGGAATGCATGCTAGTTTTGTATTGTTTACTTGGCTGTTATAAATCGACCGCTTCAGTTCTCCGCATAGTCTGAATGCCGTACTAGTCAACTTTAACTACAGGATTTTTTATCCATAGTTCGTAAATTTTCCTCTCAGAGATGGTTTCAACAGCTTTGCACTGTGAAAGTAGGACGATATGCTGGGAATTGGTAAAGAGTGGGAAATACGAAATATTTTTTATTTAACTACGCTTGACAAGTACAATTCGCTAGAGAGAGAGAGTGTAAAGTGCCAGTTCTCTAGACTCACATACCGTATTCGCTTCATCCACATTCATGTCTCTTCACATTCCCATCCTTATGTGTCCGATCAATTTGAACGCCATAACGAAAATTTATTGGATGTGAAAAGTTACTTAATAACGCATACAAAGATCCATTTTAATAGCTTTAACATCAATCACTCTTATCTCTACACGCAGGGTTGACAACACCATTTTTTCTTATTTAACACATATTTAACACCCCTTTAAACCTTCCAATAGGCGTCGTATGAAACTTCTATTTTGTGCCAATAATACTGGCTTACGCCAGGATTAGAGAGCTAGAATTAGGATTAGTGATTGGCGTGTTGACACTTTTGCATTTCTCCACAGACAGGACAAAAGAAAAGAAACAAACCTTTTTAATTAAAAAATATCACTGTTGCAACGACATTTTTTAACTTAGTAAAATAAAAATCAGATATGGTCGTCTAATGTGGTCATCCTTACTAATATTATAAATGTGAATGTAAGTTTGTATGTTACTCTTTCACGAAAAAACTACATAACCGATCATCATAAAACTTTGTACACATATTCTCGGAGGTATCAGAAGTAACATAGGATACTTTTTATTGAAATAAAAAAACATTTTTGCGAAAGGTAAACAATATTGCTATTTTCGACGCCATTTTTGAAACTGCTATGTAGTTTACGTGTCTTTAAATCAGTATTTTTTTACTAGTGTTGGTCTGAGGAGCAACCTGCCAGAATGTCAGAGTTTTATCACAAGAAGTTTATGCCATATGCTACGAGACCTTTTTGCAGAAAGACATTGTACAAATCACAAGAACTCATTGTACGAACACGTTAGTGCAAGTATTAAAATACTTTGAGGGTAAAATTCCGTTTAAGTTTAGGTTAACAACATTTGTAAATCAAGCTTAAATACCTACTAAGAAAGTGCCACAGTAAAGATGTAAAGGCTTAAAGTAAAGGACCCACTTAAATTTACCTATGAATTTATGAAAACCAAGTGATAATTAATCCTCAAAATGAGTCGCTCAGATTGTCAAGTGTAATGTAGTCTGCAAATTGAAATCTTCAACCGATCCGGCGGGTTCCCCTTTAATCTCTTGAATAATGGCATTTGAAACAATAAACTGAGATTAAGCACGTCATTCTGAGAAGATTATACCTACAAGGTTTTGTTATAAAGTCATAACCTTATTATGGGCCGCGACTCTGCCTCCTCAATCGATCTTTTTATTTTTATTTATCTACCTGCATTATTAGAGAAAAAAATCTCATATTACTAACTCTTCTTGAACGCATGAATATCATCTACATTCAAATTTGTTAACGTATATAAAGAATTTATATTATAATATTTCACGAACAATTAAAAATAAAAAATCTTCAGAATTAATTGACATTGACTTTTTATTAATTATTTATTTATTAATTGAGCTTTTCTAAACGTAAGTATCTACATTTATTTGTGATACCAAGGTCTATTCAGTTAATTTACATACATACATATCATCACGGCGAGACCATCACGGGGTACGCTAGGGGAGAAGAGTGCCAGCTCTCTCTAGGTTAACAGAGCTCCTGCGCTTCATACACATTCATCAGTCTCTTTATAAGCACGTGGATATCAAAATAGTGCTTTTATTTACACCACATGGGTGGCAAACAAGAATGCAGCCCGCCTGATGGTAAGCGGTTACCGCCGCCTATGGACGCTTGCAGCATCAGGGGTATCGCTCGCTGACTAAAACATATTTTTTTACATACATACAGCCATGGTGGCCGAGTGGTTCGAGTAGTTGCCAGCAACACAAAGATAACAAGTTCGAATCCCGACTGTACCAATGAGCTTTTCTGAACTTAAGTACAGTAAGTGATTAGTCACACCACTAGCTTCGCGGTAAAGGAAAACATCGAGAGGAAACCTACATACCATTGAGAAGAAATTCAAAAGCACGTGTATAGTGCTGGAGTTCGGCGATGGCCTCGCCATCTTTTACGTTAGCATCTATAATATTTCACTGGTGGAAATTGGGTGTGGGGTTACTAATTATACCCCTCCCTTCCCCTTCGGCTCCTCCCTTTGCCTTCCCCTTCGGGGACCCTTATGGGAAGGCGTGAGTCTATATTATAATTACAATACGCTGTCTCACTTAGTTGCGCTGAATTTGGCCTTTATCATGTATGTAGTTAAATCTACACTAGTTATCATCATAAGTTTAAGAGCTCGGCTTTTGTCAGCGTCTCTGATGCAATTCCTTCCATTTACTTCGGTCCAACGCAATCTCTTTGACCTCCCTATTCGTCATGAGAGACATCTTTATCTTTGATCTGACACAATATATATGTTAGTCTTGGCCTTCCTAGTCCTTTTTTTCTCTCTTTCTTTTTTTATCTTCTACGGCAGTTTATGTGCTATAAATAGGACATACATGGACATACAAACAATTAGCTATTGTCCTAGCAACAAGGATCCATAATCTACTATTGTTGTATAAAAAGGAACAAATTATTCAATACGTTGTCATCATATTTTACAAAGCCCGTCTTTTGTCAGCTTGGCGACGAAGTAAACATAAAAATGAAATTCAACCAAGGACCAGATGTTTCGCATAAAATATTACTTCGAAATGCGGAAGCACATTACTGGCGCATTTGTACACAGAAGAAAAATATAACGAAACAAATATGTTTTTAAGAAAATTCGTACGGGTTCTTTAAATTACATAATAATATAAATAATATTTGATGTATGAGAAAAATTATTGATCATATCTGCTTTACTGTGAAGGAAAACATCTAGTGGAAACCTGCATACGTTAGATGTGAACTTTAAAGACATATATATAGTCGTGCTTGAGAAATGGCGATTAACTCGCTATCTGTCACGCTGGCACCTAAAATGTATCTCTGGCGGAAAGTGGGTGAGCGGGGTACCAACTATACACCTGCCCCGTCTGGCACCCTTGTGGGATGGTGTGAGGATATATTTTTATTTGAGTACCAGTTTTACATATATATAATCTAACTATACCGTTGAACAGGTATGTAAAGTACGCGAGTATATTTAAAGTCCCGCATTGGTTAGGCCGAGGACTCCATTATTTTGCGGTAGCTATAAAAATGCCATCGGCTCGCACCGCGGTTCGATATTTATTCAATGCCGCATTAAGATATATCATATTTCGCGTCGCGTGTTATATTTCAAATACTTTTGCAATTTTCCAAAGCTGATAGTGTAATGTTCATTTAATTTGGTGGGCGTGTGGTTATCAGACAATATGGCGGTTGTATAATTGGATTTGGAATGTATTAATGAATTTGTTGTTACCAATTATCACCTCGAGTCTTTTAAGGGAAAGGAGAGAATAGAACGACAGTTCTCTTTAAACCTATGAAAATATCTGGCGCCATCTTCCTCTTCATAAATGCTCGCCGATTTCGAGTACTCCGGACGTTTTTATTCTAGTGTGTACGAGAGATAAAAAACAGTAACTTATCACACCAACTTCGTGGTCCGCTACATTGTAACATAACCTGCATAATGTATGACAAGAAATTCAAAGACTTATCAGACATACACTGAGTTCTGCCTAAGTTTATCTATGGAACCTTGATGTGCCGTCCTCAAGGGGAATCAGGTGACATTAACATCCTCCTTTCGTCTTAGTTTTATTTTATTTTTCGCCATATATATATTAAGTCTCACATCTCTCAGACAACAACGTATATAGATTCTTGAAAACCTATACAACTATTATTACTAAAGCATTATTTTATAAATATATTTAAACGTCTAAGTGATAAGAAAGCCCTGGTATAGAAAGCATTGGAACAAAATTAAAATTCCATTTCACTTTTCAATTCACCTCATCTTTTCATATACTATTCTCACAGAAGATATTGAATAAAGAAAACATGCAATAATTACGGCAATACGAAACGTTTAAGACCATTAAATGTCATCGTGAACCTTTTCAAGGAATTAAATTCTCCTTTTTAGTATCGCTATTTGAATTAATGTTTTTTTAGGAACTTTCTCAGCTATTCAAGTGCCAATTGGGTAATACATTTTTACAAGGTGAATAATTTGCTTTGAGTTTTTCTTTACTCAATTTTACAGAGATAAAGAATAACTCCAAATAAAATGGCGACTTTCCAAATTACAGAAGATCGCACAAGACATGGTTATGCTGGCAAATGGGAAGTCATTAGTATCTTATGTTGCTAACACAGCCATTTGACTCGTCTCAATGGAAGGCAAGTCTCCTGGTATTGCAGGCTTTCGTAAGCAGAAGTACTCTTTTACAATTGAGCGCATCTCATGATTTACATTAGTGCAATAGTAATTACATACATACATACATATCATCACGCCAAGTCCCTAACGGGGTAGGCAGAGAGTATAGAGCGCCAGTTCTCTCTAGACTTATATACCTCAATAGTAATTAGTTCTGTTTATATATTCATTAATACTTGCCACTACCTGGATCAAATCGATTTGCCGCTCAAGGATGGGAACGTCAAGAGTACTCCAAACCGAAAGCGTGAAGACGAAGCAAAAGAGGTATGTAAGTCTAGAGAAAACTGGCGCTCTATACTCTCTGCCTACCCCGTTAGGGACTCGGCGTGATGATATGTGTACTTACCACGAGCTTTACAAAATTACATAACAGTATCTTAATAATAAGCGGCCATTTTTCCCCACCTTACATTACTATTGGCAGGTATCAAAGGTTGGTTAAGTACTTTGTTTTCAGGAATTTAAAACATTTCAAGGCCTTTATTAATGGTATGAATAAAAAAACTAAAATAACACGCTTTTATTGCTAACCGAACTAAAAAATAGAAAATAATTTTAATTTCGAAGAGTTTATATTACAGTAGTAGAACATCGAACAATCAATCAGAATTTATCACCTCAAAATAAAATTATAATAGAATTTAAGTTATTAACAAAAGAATTAAATTCAGAGTAAAAAGCGTGGGGTGCTTGATAAAGTAAATGTAACAATCATTCTATTGGCAACTATCTATGAGAGGAGAGTTATGAAAAGTAGTAAAGTAATAGTTTCAAATTAATCAGACTTCTGAAAACTGGTGAAAGTTAAGTTCAAAGATTCCGTTACATACAACCCAAGCTAATAAAAGCGTGTTAAAAAACAAATCCGTAACAAGCGGGATGGCTTTCCTCTTTCCAATATACATACCTATTATAATTTGTTATTAATATTTTCCCGTCTTCTCACAGTGCTAGCCGAAGGAAATGTCAGGGGAGTGTTTACACCCTCTTTTTGCCGGAGATATATTTAGGTGTCAACGTGAGAGACAGCAAGTCCACCGTCATCGTATGCAGGTTACCTCTGGATGTCTTCCTTCACTGTGAAGTTCGTGCTACATACGTTCAGAAAAACTAATTGGTATTGTCAGGATTCGAACTTGTGATCTTTGAGTTGCAGCGACTAGTCGAAACACCGGACCAAGAATAGAATTTGATGAACTATAATGATATCCCGTATTGAAGTAATTTCGGCTCCGGCTAATTTATACATTTCCCATACGTATATTGGATGGAGGCTGTGCAACAAGGCGTGAAGTGTCGGTAAATTGAACGTCCGTCCGTTTTTCGCAATCCAATTAATGTATGCGCTGACGGTAGCGGTTATTTCGGCATCGGATCGTTCGTCGCCGAATCACGTCAATGTAGAAGGCTCTTAATTAAATTTTACCTACGCCGTAGCTGGACAGAACGGGAGGTGAATTATTCGTTGGAGGGTATATTTGAAGCGAATGGATGATAATTAAAAATAAACATTTTTATATTATGAGCAAGAACAAATGATAAACGAAAGACGCTAATTTAAGTTTAGAATTCCACTCAAATGTAATTTTTTCCATTTTATTGTTCCCCAAAGTGAAAGTTGGCCGTAGATATATTTGTGGCAACGTAACGGATGGCGAGTCGCCTTTTCTCAACGCTTGAGTATTCACACCCTTATGACTTTTCTCAAAGGAATGTAGCTTTCGTTTATTCCAACAATTTTATTCCAACGTCAATCTCGTGGTATGATATGTATGTACTAAAGTTCATAAAAACTTACTAGGTGTTGCCGAAGTTTGAACTTTTTTTATATATCCCAAGCGGCCCCAAGCCACTTTTGTCCACAAAGGGTAGAATAAACTTTAACTTGGTAATATAATTGAACGGGCTCTTCCATATCTTAGTTTATCCTTAATGAGAGCCGCACATACCGGCAAGTTAACTAATTAGCTACAATGGAACACGGTAGAAAACAATTAACTATAATCATCGTAAAGTTTATAAAGTAGGTAATTAGGACACCCAAATTAAAAGGCAGTTGTGGGGAAATTTATATTTCGTGTTTACTTCTAACTCAATACTGTCTTTTCACAACATTTCATTTGAACGTCACATTTAATTATATAACTTACCGCATTCTGGCGAATTAATTATTTTATCTCAAATATACGCAATACGCTGGACTCTGGTGCGATTTTCACCAACACTTGAACATTTTCAAGGAACATTCATTGTATAAAAATTGGGCCAGAACGAATATACGAAGAAATGCATATCTATAATACCTATTTCTTGTGTCCGCGTGTTAGTCATTAAACTCCTCCTAAACGCCTGAAACACCGATTTTGATGATTTTTTGCCTGCGTTCAAGTGGAGTCGAGAATGGTTTAGATTCATAATTGTACCCGATAGGCGCGTCGATCGTATTTCGAGAATTTTATTTTTTACACTTAAACGAAGCTGGGCTGGATAGCTAGTAATTAATATATATATAAACATATAATCACGCCTTTTTCCTGTAGGCGTAGGCAGATACCACTTCTTTCTACTCGCTACGAACCTTACATACTTGTTTCGCTTCTTCCACTTTCATTATTCCCTTCATACATGCTCTTCGGTTTAGGGTACTCTTGACCTGGCCTTTTTTCAAGACGTCTCTAATTTGGTCTTGAATCGTCCACCTAGGTCTACCCCTTCCAACACTTTCATTTACACTCACCTTATACACTTTTTTCGTCAATTGTTCTTCATCCATTCTTCGACATGGCCAAACCATCTCAGCTTCTTTCTCAATTTTTGTCACTAAATCTTCTTTCAGTACACACTAAATTAATTACAGCAAGGGATAAAGTTATTAAATTTAATATACACCTATCTTTCTTCCTTTTAAATACATATATGTATACACAATGTCCATGAATGCAATTGTATACACACGTACAAAGGTACGGGGGTGGATTCAAATACGTATCCTCGTTTGACAGAAAGTGTTCCCAATCCCTATTGTGTTAACAATCCATTGTTAATGCTTTGGGGCTGTCAGTGTAAATTAATGGATAATTTTGTTTACCCCATAAATATATTGATCTTGGGACGTTTGCTGATGACGTTAAATGTTTGGAAATTGTGTCCTGGTTTGGAGATGAGCGGAATTTGAAAGTTGTATAAATTTTCTCAATTTGACGAATTAACAATAATGTACATATCATCACGCCGAGTCCCTAACGGGGTAGGTGGAGAGTATAAAGCGCCAGTTCTCTCTAAACTCCAGATTTCACATACCTCTTTCGCTTCGTCCACATTCATCAGTCTCTTCATACATGCTCGTCGGTTTCGAGTACTCTTGACATTCTCGTCCTTGAGCGTTCGATCGATTTGATCAAGGTAGTTGGAACTTGGTCTTCCTCTTCTTGCACTCACTTTTGCTTTGTACATCTGTTTCGTCAATCTTTCTTCACTCATCCTTTCTACATGTCCAAACCAACGTAACATGCCTTTCTTCATCTTTACAATCACGCCCTCATTCACGCCAGTTGATTTTCGAATCTCATCATTGCTGATTCGATCTAAGATCTTTACTCCGCATATTTTGCGAAGAGATAGCATCTCATCTGCATTTAGGCTATTTTCATACTTCCTCTGACATATCATAATATGAATGAAATAATACTCCAAATTTAATACTTACTTTTCATATTCGTTTAAACACGAGCATGTTTGCTTAAAATATTACATTATTTTATAAAAATTCGTCGGAAATGTGTCGCACAATTTATGTACCATGCGTGACAACAGGCAAGCTACCAATTGCCGGGTGCTGCCAGAGGAAAAAGTAAATTTAATCTTACGAAAAGAACAAACGGGATTTGGTTAATTCTGATTATTAGCATATTTTTTTGGGATTTCTAACAGAAATTTGGGGTTGAATAAAATTTTGGTAGTTAAATTGTGGCTTTAGTAGGTCAAAATATTTTCAATTCATAAAAAAAAATACAAAATCCCCAAGTAATTAAAAATCGATATGGCGCATTTTCTAACCCTTAGACATAGGAAAGCACTTGGTTAGATAAAGGTTTATGATTATATCACAAATGATACAAAATCGCTAGGAATGAGATAAAAAAAATATTAGAAGCCTTGCAATTCATACCAGAAAGACCGGAACGATAATCATATTTAAGCACGCTTCACTCGCTCATTTTGTACTCGCCTGTACTTGTAATACTTTGACCCGGATAATGTGTACACTGATTAGACATGTGCGCCGATTCATATCAGACCGGCGGCGGCGTATGGTTGCAAAAAGGCCGGCGGCGGCGGCGTAATCGGCGTGAAATCGGCGTGGGGGTGAAATATTAAAAAAATCGGCGTGGGGGTGAAATATTAAAAAAATCGGCGTGGGGGTGAAATATTAAAAAAATCGGCGTGGGGGTGAAATATTAAAAAAATCGGCGTGGGGATGAAATATTTAAAAAATTTACGACAAAAACGCAGCGTTGGTCATATCTTTAGCTGTGATTGACTTCAAATTTTGGAACCGTGGGTCAAGTCCGTGATAGGGAAGCGATGATCTAAAGCCTCTAACATTTTGTTTGTCATTGCCACAACAGCTAGTGAAGTGTTGTCATCTTGTGAAGATAGTGCATCTGCAATCTCACTCCTTAAAACAAGAGCCACATTTATTGAGCAATATTCTTCAGCACTGAGTATTTCGACCGAATTTTTAAATTTTTTGGGGACTTTGATTAAATCATGTATTAATTTCCATTCCGAGTCGTCGAGTTTTAAATGAGTTTTGCCAATTTTGCCTAGAGGATTATTGTCAGGGCCTCTGTTGTGTGGATGTGAAACACTTTCCAACATGGCTAAGACACTATGCCATCTAGTAGGCGTTTCCGTTTTTAGTGTCGGCGCTACAGTTTTGATAGCGCTAGATTCTCCTCTATCATCCGTGCTATCCTCGCTGTCGTCAGTAGTGTGAGTATCATCATCCAAAATATCTTCGTCCAGTTCTGATGAGTCTTGAACTGACATCAGGATCTGCCTTTGTTCTTTTTCAGCTTCCGATTCCAGTTCCGGCGCCCTAAATCGCAAGCTCTTTACAATTTTCTTGCATTTCTTGATGAGGTTCTTGATTTCAATTTGACTGTCGATACCATCCACCGTTACGTATATTATGTAATCCGTGGCCAAGACAAAAATGACTGCGTACATCAGGAATGAGTTTGGCGGCTTTTTTCACATTTGATCCTGAATCGGTGACTAAAAAGATTTCCTTGTCCGAAATCCCAAAGCGCTCTCTTGTCGTTTCTATTGCTTCTTTGAAGTGTTTTAAGACAAAGTGAAGCATTACAACATTATATTATAAAACGAATTTAGTCAAAATTAATATAAAAAATGTAACGCCGATTACACGCCGATAAATAATCGGCGGCGGCGGCGCGTCCGAAATGACCGGCGGCGGCGGCGCGGCGGCGCGGCGCACACGTCTAACACTGATGTTGGAAATAATCTAGATATGCCACATCAACCAATGCTGTGAAGGTGTGAAGGTAGGTACAGTGAAAGTAAAAAGTATGACACATTAAACATAATATATGTACACAATTTTGAGAGCCTGACTTACTTTTAAACACAATATGAGATATATTTCCCTCACTAGGCAAAGCCTGTATCAACGAAACTGATAATATTAATAAACATTTGTGTACATTTATTTGTTAGAGTGAACATTTATACAAAGCGAAGTTATCTGCAGAACTTGACTTTGGAAAACCGTGTCTTGATTTCCGTAAAATTTATTGTCCACTTATTTCAGAATTATTTGCATAGATTAGAGTATGTTATTTGGCAAGTCTTCAAACAAAGCTTCGTCTGACTTAGTGTATGAAATATAAACATCATTGTGACCCTACCTTTGTCCCAACCTTTCAAGATATAGTGTAATGCTACTCAGTATCATGCGAGTATGCTCAGACTGTATTGGGACATTCCACCAGAAATAGCAAAAACGAGTCGAGCCTAGTCTCTTAAAGTTCTGATGGTTTTCTTACACCTCGCAAACTATCGATGTTTCTCTTTACCGTTAAGATCGTAGTCATTCACTGAAGCAACATACGTAAGTTAAAAAAAAATATAAGTAAAGTCGAGATTTGAATTTGGAATCACTCGGCCCTTATCTTAAGTTATATTATACTACGAATATGGGATGTACTACAGCATCCTAACCAATAATATCTCATATTAATTCAAAATGGAATCGTCGAGGCTCGCTGGCAAATACCTATCCGCAACTTTACACGCGGAAAATAAAAGTTGTCGAGTGTTTGCTGAGGTCAAGTTACGTTTGTTTGTTGCAAACGCAATTTTGAATTACTGTCGGCCATTTCCAGGGCCTGCGTGATTTATTTGTTCACAAGTGGTTTTTGTGTATGGCTGAGTCTTTTCAACAGTGTAGTTATACAAGTAATATTATATAAGATAATGGTAGCTGTGGTGGCCGAGTGGTTCGAGTAGTTGCCTGCAACACAAATATTGCAAGTTCGTATCCCGACTGTACCAATGAGTTTTTCTGAACTTAAGTACAGTGATTAGTCACACTACGAGCTTTCCGATGAAAGAAAACATCGAGAGGAAACCTGCATACGTCTGAGAAGAAATTCAATGGCTTATGTACAGTCGTGCTTGAGTAACGGCGATGGACTCGCCATCTGTCACGTTGGCACCTAAACTTTACCTCTGGCGGGAAGTATGTGGGTACCAATTCATCTCGGCCTAACGCTTGTGGAAAAGTGGATTGATATTACAAGGTTAATTAAAATGAGAGAATTACGATTATGGTACGAAATATGAGATTATACGGTGGTGTTTGAAAGGCATTTATGCTGGTAGCACTGATGAATCTGACGATGCTATGGGTTAACTAAAATAGATATGTAATGTCCTATTAAAAGTTCACGTTCATAAATACCACTACTTTAGAACATATACAGTTCTATTATGGGGAGCTCTTATGACCGGCACATGCTTGGTGATTTACTATAATGGGTTGCTTGGATAATACACGCTAAAGTCAGTTATAAATTGATGATGTAAAATCTACTTACTGGAAAAACAATATATCCCGAGTATGAAGTGACAGATGACTGAAGCGAAATAGCTATGTTAACCTTAAGAGAACTGACTTTTCTGTCTCAACCTATCCATGGTACGCTCTGCAATATTTATTTACGTAGAAAACCGCATAAAAATTTCACGCATTCACTCATATAGCCAACGAACTGGACGTCAGCCAACGTCTAAAGTACAGCAACCGCGGACCGCCTAACCGCGTCGGAACCTAACAAAGATTAGAGTTCAGTAAAGTGACATGACCCTTCATACAACTTTGAGCAGATAAATTTCAATGATCACAATATTTGCGCTAATAGAGAGGTAACTGTCATACAAACGGCGTTTTATGGGACATTAATCTGATTCATTTCGTAAGTAATATTAACACTAATGGTGGTTGGTTATGTTAAGCGATAAATGCCATTATCTAAAAGTGGTTCACTTACGTTAACCATATCATTTGTTCTCCTTTTCGTAGGTGTAACTAATTAAAACATCTTCACTTTGATACATACATACATATCATCACGCCAAGTCCCTAACGGGGTAGGCAGAGAGTACAGAGCGCCAGTTCTCTCTAGACTTACACACCTCTTTCGCTTCGTCCACATTCATCAGTCTCTTCATACATGCTCGTCGGTTTCGAGTACTCTTAACGTTCCCGTCCTTGAGAGTCCGATCTATTTGATCCAGGTAGTTGGAACGTGGCCTTCCTCTGCCTCTTCTTGTACACACTTGTGCTTCACTTTGATGTACTACGTAAATACATTTACATAGATACCCGCCGGTACATATCACCACTATTTATTTGTTATAATATATATAAGATTTCACGCCTTCCCACAAGGGTAGGAAGACTTGCGTAGTGCGTAGGCACACACACTCACTCTCTGCCAGAGATATATTTTAGTTGCCAACGTGACAGATGGCGAGTCACTCACCGTTACTCAAGCACGACTATACATACACTTTGAATTTCTGCTCAAACATATTCAGGTTTCCTCTCGATGTTTTCCTTCATCGTAAAGATCGTGGTGTGACTAAATTACTGTACTAAGCTCGGAAAAACTCATTGGTATATGGGATTGGATCTTTCAATCTTTGTAGCAGGCAACTACTCGAACCGTTCGGTCACGACGGCTTGATATCAATTAATTGTTACTTACTTGACACTCATTATGGACAAGGATAGTGTTAAAGGTGGTTATATTTAATACTGATGAGCATCCAGGCTCCAAGGTCTACCAATATATATAATGTGTCCAGAATACAGCAAGTATTATGTCAAACATTCGAACGCAACGACCAAAGGTCTTAGCAAATTGCTATTAGCGTATTTGGTGAAATTGGAAACGTAATTTATTACTTCAATCTAATTTCCTTTTCCTTGAATAGAAATCTAGAAAAGGGTTAAAGTCCTTTGTCGGGTTTTCGTGGAGACTGAAAGGTATTTAAATGCTATTAAAATGTTTATGGCCGTGGTGGCCGAGTGGTTCGAGCAGTTGCCTGCGACGCAAAGGTCGCAAGTTCGAATCCCGACTGTACCAATGAGTTTTTCTGAACTTAAGAACAGTTATTAGTCACACCACGAGCTTAACGGTGAAGGAAAACATCGAGAGGAAACCTGCATATGTCTGAGAAGAAATTCAAAGGCGTATGTATAGTCGTGCTTGAGTAACGGCGATGGACTCGCCATCTGTCACGTTGGCACTGTAATATACCTCTGGCGGAAAGTTGGTGTGTGGGTATTACCTATACACCTCTGCCTACCCCTTCGAGGACCCTTGTGGGAAGGCGTGAGGATAATAAAATGTTTACCATTTCCTACCGTGTTAACCAACCCAAGTGGGTTAATGTAAATACATTCATTATTTTATTCTGACGCTTATAATGTTAATATAATCTAATGCGTGGCAATGCTTCTAGTCTTATTGGCATGGTGCGTCGGGATACCGATTTCGGTCAAATATTTTATCTGTAAGTAGTTAGTTATAACTATTTTTGTAAATATTGTTAATTGTTGTTATTGTAAATAAATGTATCTATTGTCTAAGACAAATTCTTTTACAAAGATAATCCGTGAACAAACAAGAAATGTTCAATATTCAGCAAATATTATGGCAGCCAATATAAATTTTCCAATACTGTGAACATTCGACGAATAAATATGAACACGATCGACTAGTAAATAGCACCGTCGCTTGGCTGTTCAAATATTGAGGATTGGATACCTATTTGCTGAGCTATTCTAATTTGATTAGAGGGAGCGAGATGGAGATATATATCATGGGTCTGCAGTCGACGGAACAAGGAATGTGCATTTCGCTTTGATTATTCATACAATCGGTACCTTTTTCAGTGATATGCGCTGTAGATTCATCTACGCTGATACTGATTCAACAACTGTGGGAAGTCACTCGACGGTGGCTCTTTTGATATACGCCAGTGCGTATCACCCGTAAGGAGTATTTAGAATATGTAAATGCTTTCTCATCAGATTATTTATGATCTTTAAGGTGCTAAAAAGTATGTGGGATAATGTTAAACGGTTACCATAGCTTATAGTAATCACAAATTATGAAGCGATGTAACGTGCTGAGACCTTATTATAATATCTTCAACCAAGAGCTTTTTATCTACAGTCTTCAGTATATTAATTTTTCTTTACTTATAGTGAAGTTCCGTAAATTGCAGAATTATAAGCAAATTTGAGAAAAAAAATTACCAAATCTTCGAGCGAACACTGTTTTTATAATAGGTAGAGGAGGGCAATATACAAGTCTCTTTCATCAACTTAAAACTAACATAACAGGAAATGTATCCTAATGCGTTAGTGCAGCCGCGTACATAATATATATATAATAATAATAATAATATATCCTCACGCCTTCCCACAAGGGTCCCCGTAGGGGTAGGCAAAGGTGTATAGGTAATATCCACACACCCACTTTCCGCCAGAGGTATATTAGGTACCAACGTGACAGATAGCGAGTCCATCTCCGTTACTCAAGCACGACTATACATACGCCTTTGAATTTCTTCTCAGACGTATGCAGGTTTCCTCACGATGTTTTCCTTCACCGTGGTGTGACTAATCATTGTACTTAAGTTCAGAGAAAACTCATTGGTACGTCGGGATTCGAACAACACAATGTCCCCTCGCAGATATCGAACCGACCAACGAACTTTAGCTCCATAGTTTCCAGTAGTAAGTAAATAGACACCACTTCATGTTTGCCCGCACGTGACCTCAAAGCGGACAGATCGTTCAAATACTTTACTGGGTTACTGTGACAAAAAAATATTTATTTATCAACTTAAAACTAACATAACAGGAAATGTATCCTAATGCGTTAGTGCAGCCGCGTACATAATATACATATATAAATAAGATATATATATATATAAGGTATTTTAATTTAATTTATAACAAATAATACACAGTGCTACCCTGTTGAATTCACTCAGCTATGTGTAGGTTATGTAAATACATAGTAGAGATAGTAAAACACGGAATGTTAGGCAGAGATATTAGAGTTATCGCTAGGCCGAAGACTCCTTTATAAATGCTCGCTGATTAGACGTACTATCCCATGCTTTAATAAATTTTTTTAATCGATCTTATCAAGATATTTGGTACCTGGTTTTTAGAAGAAGAAATTTCTTCTAAAAACATTCGCATGGTTTTTTTGTTTTTTTTTATACAACAAGAGTGGCAAACAAGCATACGGGCCCACCTGATAGAAAACGGTCACCGCAGCCTATTTACGCTTGCAATACCGAAGTATCACTTGCGCGTTGCCACTCTGTGTTCGGAGAGTTATACTGTGTTGGCCGCACAATGGGACTAGTCCCTCTGCTGCCAACACAATATAACAATCCTCCCCCTCCCCAAGGAGCTCAATACTGGAAACCTTATTCACCACGTAGGAACACAACACAATAAATTTTGTTATTTGGCTACGGACTTCTATAAGGTGGAGGTCCTGCCCCAGTCGGGCAGCTCCAAATTCGAACGGAGAATCCGTTATGCCCTACCTCTCTTATATTCTCTCTGCTTTTTGCAACCCTTTCGTCACTTTTATATGTTCAAACCAACGTGTCGTTACTTTCTTCGTCTTTACTATCACTCACTACAATTACATGGATGGATTTGACAACCGTTACGTAGATATGTGAATGTCATTTTTTTAAGATAAATCAATATTTATCTTAAAAAAGACTTCTTAATTAATTATCTTAAGAAAGTCTTCTCTGACATTTATTTTCGGAAACTCAGTTATTTTTAAACGAAACTGAATTTCTTAGCCCATTATTTTCAGTTACCGATCTTTCGAATCGAATGTTACATTCTGCCAAATAATTATAAGTTTTTACATACATACATACATATCATCACGCCAAGTCCCTAGCGGGGTAGGCAGATAGTATAGAGCGCCAGTTCTCTCTAGCCTTACATACCTTTTTCGCTTCGTCCACATTCATCAGTCTTTTCATACATGTTCGTCGGTTTCGAGTACTCTTGTTACCTACTAAGTTGAAACCTAGTCTTCCTTTTCCACATACGTTCACATTGTTTACCTATCTGTATCTTCGACAGTTCTCCACTCATCCGTTCTACAACATCTGCTTAATACATCAAATGATGACGGCTTAATACCCTCAGAATATAAGTATAAGGAAAAACCTTTAAAAATAAGCTATGTTATAAATTTCACTTAGTGGTCAGACTAAAAGACCGCTTCTTTAAGGGTTGGTCGTGAGAAAGCAATATACATTAAAATTTAATGAAACCTAATTAACATTTCGTGGGCTAGTTAAAAATATTCCTCTCACCTTTATTAGTGGACGCGTACCTACAAAGTTTGATTCAAAGGCGAAGTTTTTAATATAATAACACCAAGTTTGGAAGTCATAAGTCTTAACGATACCAGGATTCTCTCTCTAATAAAACTCTTAGCTGGCGAAAAATTTTGATTAGTACAGACGCAATAAAAGTTGGCTCAAGTTTTGTGCGGCCCAATTAAAAAGTATGAAACTTTCACGATGACGAATTCATTACACACTTGATTTGGTGAAGAATTTTTATCTTACAAGGTGAAAGTGTGTGAAGAGCCGTGGTGGCCGAGTGGTTCGAGCAGTTGTCTGCAACACAAAGATTGCAAGCTCGGCTTTTAAATTATGAAATATATACATATAGATTTAAATAGGCTAACAAATCTAGATAGATGCCGCCTTTATCGCGTTGCCAACTCCGTGATCGACTCGTCGTGATGATATGTCCGTAGATTTAAAGACCACATTTGCTTCATCATCAGTCTCTTTATTCATGCTCGTAGGCTTCGTGTATAAAATGAGTTCCGCCTTATATATGAATGCTCGCACCAATACGCAAAGCTATATGAACTCAAACGTCGTTTAAGAGTAATTAGTTGGCGTGCTGCCAGAGTCCAATTGTAGGTTGCGCCTGATTGTTCAATGTTTATGTTGGCGTAACACGATTTGTCCGGCGACTAGGTACATCGATGGCACATGAACACAAAGCCAGAGCTGTTAGTTCAGCGATTAAATGTGACTTTTATGATGTACGCCGAAGCATACGTACCCTTAGACAGTGTTAGAAAACAAATGTACTATATATTTGCAGTGGTCATGTATTAATATTACATGAATATAATAATAATAATAATAATTTATTATCCAAAACTTTTTTACAAATAAACATTTTTAACTGACCCCCACACTAGGCAAAGCCTGTCCCGTGGGGGAATATCTTATTAAAAGTTTTGTCGATATAAGCAAAAGGTGAATAAAAAAATCTAGTAACGAAATTAGTGGGTGTGTGGGTATTACCTATACACCTCTGCCTACCCCTTCGGGGACCCTTGTGGGAAGGCGTGAGGATATATTATAGTAACGAAATTAACTTAAAATTATGAAATCATATTTTACACGTGTATTCACGAAATACACCAACAAATTAAGGCCCATAAATTTTTCAAGGCTAAGGCAGGGATTAACTTTTTTTGTAGATTCTTTCTACTTACCATACATGCTGACACGCCACTGATACATACCTATACCAAACGATTCGTTTTAAAAAAATGCCTTACCATATCCATGTCATTTATTAATCGTATAAATTGACATGTCAACTGTCAATTAAATAACAAGTGAAGTTTTATTTTCGACCAAACTTTTTAACAGCTTGAATTCATAGCTCAGTTAAGGCATAAAAAATACAAAACTTTCAAGTTAACCATCACCATTCATCTTACAAAAATCCTACGCGTTTTATTACGCTTAGCTTATAAATTATCTCGCTCAGAGAATCAGCATTGCTATCCAGCGTGGCAATGCTGCTAGTCTTCTTGGCACGTTGCCTCGGGATACCGATTTGGGACAAATATTTTATCTGTAAGTAGGTAGTTAGTTTCAACTGTTCTTTGTAAATATTGTTAATTGTGCTTATAAATTTGACTGATTCCCGCTAATTGGAGCTTGGTATGATGATTTCGAATATTCACTGCTGTTTCATTAATTTTGGCTTAGCCGAGTACAAATATGAATGATGTTGCCTAAATGCCATATTACAAGCTATGCTTAGTTCAGGGGTAGGGTAATTAAACTGTGGAATTGTCCCAAGTTTTTTTCTTTTCCTTGAAAACAGATGAAATAGAATGCAAACTAATGTCAACCTTATATAGGTATCTATGTTCGTAAAATGTCCATTGATAACTTTATTAAAAAAGCAACAGAGAATCAAGAGTACGGTTTCAAATTGACAACGAAGCGTACTTACCAGTATTGAATAATTTATCAACATAAATGGTGGATACGTGTCCTTTGGCTGTCTACTTTGATTTAACTTTTAAGCAAAATTACTTGACTAATACTGTTTCAATGTAATCTTATAATACTTACTGTGTAAATAAATGGATATATGGATATTTTTACTCTACATGGAGTGAAATTCTAAACTTACAGCAAAAAACTTACTACAAGAAATAACGTTATAATAAAAACATTTTTTTTTTCAAATAGTATATAAAAGTGTCTTACAGGCCTTTTTGGATTATTTTATTCTTTTCTTAACATACTACTATCTAGTTCGACCAGTTCTTTTTTCAAAACATTTTCTGGATAGGTGTCTTTGTAAGGAAAGCGATGCAGAATCAAAATAGTAAAAACATTCGATATAGGCCGACAAACACAAATTTCCCTAATACCATCATGATTGCGATGTTGCCAGCAATTTCTACTTTACCCAAATCATTGGGAATTTGTAACGTTGTGAGAATGTACTAAAAACGTATAACTTGTAGATGTTATTTCAGGTTTGTGTATATTTTTTCTCGCTCGTATCCCCATTTAACCGTAATAAAGGTTTTTATAACCCTGCAACAGGCGTTGTGTAAGCAATATTAGTGAGGCGGGAATTCGCGAGTTATCCGCGTCAATTATTCAACGGATATGAAATACTTTATTTGATTCCAATTAACCAATTTCCGTAGTAATCGGTTGAAGCCTGAAGCTTAAGTGCTCAATACATTCCCACAAATGCTCCTGTAGGGGTAGGCAAACGTTTCTTTTTCTTCGGACTAATAATATTGAGACTAACGTGATAATCTTCACTAGCATTTTGTAGTAAAATTTATAAATAATAGGGTATTTTTTATTACTGCCTCCTTTGGTTATTTGTACGTTAATCTTGGAATGCACAGCATTTCTTTACTACATTAATATGTTCTACATCGTTACCTGGGTCTCATATAACAAATCTCATATAAAATTTATTTATTTTATATTAATTATTTATATAATTATTTATATTATTTATATAATAAAATTAATTTCTTTTAATAAGATGCCGTACACCTCCAACTACCAAATTAATTATCTAAATATTAATGTATTCCATCCAATGGTTGTCTGGAAGAGATCGCCGAGTGCGATAAGACCGCCAATTTTACTTTTTGCCTATGATGTACTATCTAAATTAAATATAGTGTACAATAAAGCATATAAATAAAAATAAATAAATAAATAACATAAAGCATTTGGAATTAGATCATTTCGGTCAAAATCTAACGGAATGTTATAAAGAGGTAGGTTTTGTTTGTTTTAACGCTAATCTCAGGAACAGTTGAAATTGTTGCATTGAATATTTTATTTAATAAGAAAGACTACGAAACTTGATCTGACCATGCGTACATTAAGGTACAAATATTGCATCCTGACGCCTTCCCACAAGGGTCCCCGAAGGCAGAGGTGTATAGGTAGTACTCACTACTGGTCACTACTTTGAAAAACTTTCACTCGGTTGAAAAAGTTCTCTCGGTTGAGAGCCGTGGTGGCCGAGTGATTCGAGCAGTTGCCTGCGACGCAAAGGTCGCAAGTTTGAATCCCGACTGTACCAATGAGTTTTTCTGAACTTAAGTACAGTGATTAGTCACACCACGAGCTTTACGGTGAAGGAAAACATCGAGAGGAAACCTGCATACGACTGAGAAGAAATTCAAAGGCGTATGTATAGTCGTGCTTGAGTAACGGCGATGGACTCGCCATCTGTCACGTTGGCACCTAATATACCTCTGGCGGAAAGTGGGTGTAACCACGTATTACCTATACACCTCTGCCTACCCCTTCGGGGACCCTTGTGGGAAGGCGTGAGGATATATATATATAATATTTCCTGAAACACGATCGCAGGGCCACGTTTTCAAGACCAATTGTGAATCTAAACTATTCTCGAATCCACCTGAAGAAAACCAGTAAATTGAATTAAAATTAATGAGCTTAGAATGAGTTCAGTGACAAATACACGCACAGAAGAAATATATATATAAAGATGAGTCTGCATAATATGCTGCACAACCGGGCGTGCGGATTTTCCGCTTGATTCGGCAATTCTTTAATAAACACCTCCGCCCTATGCCCAAAAGCGGACGTTCACCCATTACCGCATGTCGAAACCAACCGTTTTCATGTTTGTACGAAACACGAAGGGAGCTTCACATGAAGCAGCCTGCCTAAACCCTTTTCACAACGTATTAAGGTTGTAATTCGACTGGCTCTTTCCCACCTCTTTACGGACTGTTAAACGACATAATTAAGTTAGTGTTTTCTAGTAAAACATATACCATGAAGATGATGAGATGCCTGATGGTAAGCGGTTACCATAGCATTTGGCCTACTAGTTTATTCATTCTATAATATTAGCCGGGAATTAGTCAATGGTTTCAACATAACGCTCGTACAAAAGCTATATATTTTTAACAATATGGTATCACACGATACAAACGCAATGTATCATTGTAATAATCAGGATTAATGAACGCCCATTTGCAACTGAAAATTAATAAAAGATGCAATCCTGTGAAATCAATATTCATTAAATTTGAAAAGATACGCCCCATAAAGCTGTAGCTACATATATTCATGCATGTTTCACCCTAAGAGCTTATTTTAATTAATGCAAACATCATGCAGATTACACGCCGGCGTGATTAAATGTAATTTGAATAATAATATAGTGAATTTGAATTATCTTCAATCATTTCCACAACGCCACATAAACGGGCAGAGGTAAAATGAAGCCCTCATCTTGCCAAATCGTACGATAGGATGGGAATGCCAAGAGTACTCGAAACTGCCGAGTCTGTATGAAGAGACTGATGCATGTGGAAAAGAAGAAGAGGTAGAGGAACGCCACGTTCCTAGTTCATAGATCAAGTCGATCGGACACTCAAGGACGGGAACATCAAAAGTTCTGGAAACCGGCGAGCATGTTTAAAGAGACTGATTAGTGTGGACGAAGCGAAAGAGGCTTGTAAATCCAGAGAGCGCTCTACCCTCTCTGCCTATCCCGTTCGGCGTGATGATATGTATGTATGTATATATCTGAATGTGGATGAAGTGGAGAGAGGTCTGAAAAATTAGAGTATCGGCATGATAATATGAATGAACCTAAATTTATTTAGATAACAGTGTTTTTTTTAAAGTCAATATAAGTTTCATAATAATAATAATGTGGCATATTTTTCAGTCCTGATAATACGAATGTCAGTAGAATTAACGTGTGCAAACCCAGAGAGTGTTTTCATTACGCCGAAGTTTTAATTGAAAACTGAAAAAGAGGCTGTTTTACGTTCGATCTGTTTTGAATATTACCAGTTTAATTTTTATTTGTGTTTTTAATTACTAATCATATTTGTGACTAAATGGAGAACATTTTTATTGCAAAAGAATTACACTGCATATAACAAATTAGAGTGCATTAATTTTTTTGACATATTCTTATAATGCTGGTGTCGTATATAATTATAATAAAAAAAATTGGTCAAGAGCGTGTCAGGCCATGCGCAGTGTAGGGTTCCGTAGTTCCAAGTACAGTTTATAATTTGGCCGTAGTTTTCCTTTTAAAGTCATCATTATCACCTTTAGATTAATTATATTTATTTACAAAAACAGTTGTTTAACTAACTACTTATAGATACCGTTAGAGTATAATCTATCTCGCGAGATTGCAACCGTCGAAAGATTGTGAACCGTAACATACTGCTTACAATTGAACGCAATATTTAAACTTTTTATTTCTGCATTTTTTTATATTTATTACATACTCAATTTAATATGCGTATGCTTAGAAGCAGTCGTGGAAATTTATTTAATATTTGAGAAATAAAACATTTTTTTCTTATACTAGCGGTGTGGATTATGTGGTTATATTCGCATGGGTGCACATTATTTTTTTATATTATTTTTATAATAGAAAATCGCTATCCTATGTCATTCAGAGTGAATGTAGCTATCCAATGGTGAAAGAATTTTTCAAGCCGGTCCAGTACGTTACAAATCTTTCCTCTTTATAATATTAGTATAGATACATCAATATACAACGCTTAAAAAAAAAACATGAACGATACTTCGCGTTACTGTTAGGCGCTGACGAATTTATTATTGCAAGAAGAAATTTTAATGAAATTTTTCATCGGACTCGGTACACGAAAGGTACAAATTCTCAGAGGGATAACACGACTTCTAAACTCCAAAGTTATGTGAAAGTTTATCTTTGTAAAAGAAATATTTTTCAAGAATCTACTGCATACAATGGAGTCGTCTAATATTTTGACGAAGTATTTGGGACGAGGTATTTGTTCAAGTAGTTGCCTGCAACACAAAGATTTTTTCAGAGTTTTTCTGTACTTTATTACAGTATTTTTTCACACTACAAGCTTAAGCGCTGGCTAAGGATCCATACCGTTTGTAATGTAGGTAGCCTTATTACTAACACTATTTATTAAGTTATCTTGTGTACTAAAATTACTATGGACTCATGTCTGAAATAAATGATTTGATTTGATTTAAGGTGAAGACAATTCAAAAGCGAACCTATAGTCGTGCTTAAGTAACGGCTATGTGCTCACTGTTTGTCACGTTAGCACCTAAAAATATTTCCGGTGACAATAGGTTGTAGGTATTACCAGTAAGTACTACAAACCCCTGCCTACTCCTCCAGAAACCCTTATGAGAAAACGTTAATATACATACTTCTTTGTGGATGGGAACTCTTGACGTTCCCATCCTTGTGTTGCAGAAAACTAGCTGAAGCATTCAGCCACCACGGGTTTATTGACAGCAAAACCGCAGCCGACCAAAAATCCTTTTTAGTTTCAAAAATGAATTTCAGTTACGCCAACACCAGTGATATTCGGTGTCCGATAGAAATTCGAACGCTTCGGTGGAAGTAACATACCTTTCTGTTCCAGATATATTTATGTCCAATTTTTATTTCCAACCAACGTACTGCGTGAGATGCCTAAAGCTGCTCGATTTTATTTAATAGTGAGAATGTATCCATGAGATGAATCGGAATAGCGCTACAGAAACTGTTTTGAATTAAATGAAGTGGTTATATACACTGCTTATCAGAAAATCTAGTTAAGCTTGTAAAAATCTAGTTTATACAGTCGGGATTCCAACTAGCAATCTTTGTGTTGCAGGCGACTACACGAATTACTCAGCCACTACGGCTCCTTCGAGTAAACCAATATAAATGAAGTTATGCATTTTCGGAAACATGAAAATGTAAATACCAAGCCACATCTCACATACCCCAATAATAGGCTAAAGCTACCAATAAAAAGCAACACATCGAAAGAGCATATTCGTATTTCATTCGCAGGCATAAAGTTTATGGGATCCTAATATCGTTTGTGCTTACGATAGTCATCCTTTATACCGTTGCGGCTCACGTTAACGCCATAAAAGCAACGGTTTTACCTTAAGCTAGCACTCGTGTTCAAGGATTTTTTTGTTAATTATTTTAGAATTGTGCATTTTATTAGTAACAAAGTTGAACTTACGTACAATGGTTAGTCACACCACGAGCTTTACGGTGGACGAAAACATCGAGAGGAAAGCGTTTGCGAAGAAATTCAAAGGCTTGTAGTCGTACTTGAGTAACGGCGTTGGACTCTTTCACGTTGGCTCTATATTATTAAAGGGCAGAATACTCATTTTGAAACATGTTTATTTGGTTTTTTTTCAAAAACTAATATAATGATGTGAAAAAATAATTTGATTCAAACTACACTACATCACATTGGTCAACTTAGAACTTTACCCTTTTTCGTATATATTCGAGTTTTATTACATATATTTTTATTTTCTTCCTATTATTGTGCCCTTAAAATGTTTGAGCAACTGTATCTACCCATTAGGCACTATGCACGGGCCAATTTCGATATATTCTAATACAACAAAAAAGCATTTCAACAAGATGTCTGGTATGCGTGATCACGAACTCGATTCAGATTGCTGACTTCAATAGCGCAACGACGATATAGATAGCGAGAGACGTGTCGTTGGCTCCCTTTTCTGCCTTGCAATTGGTTTATCAACAAATTGCTTTTAAAAATTCTGCATCACACAGGTATGTGGACTTCAGAACAGGCCTTGAATAATACGTGCTTTACCTGTTAAATTTGAGATTTGTATGAAAATTTAAAAATATAAACGTACCTTTTTTTATTTAAAAAAATAAAGTACTGGCCCAAATTATTTTTATAATTTTAACGGCTGTTTGCTTATGCCTTTACTGTAGACGTCTGCGGGACGGAAGCATTTTTTACTGCCTCTCAGGTTGAATTTTAGCCCACATAAAAAAAAATCTAAATGAAATAAAAGTTGAAATCTGCTGAGGCAAGGTCCGGTGGGTTATTATATTATAATACACCTCATATATATATATATATATATATATATATATATATATATGAGGTGTATTATAATTGTTATTGTAATATATTAGTGCTTTTCATGCAGCTAATATAATCAATATCTGTGATAAATATGATCAAATACAGCCGTTTTTAACGTGATTGCTTCCGCACAAACTTTCACATTTATAAGCTTATTTGTAGAAGAAAGTTTTAATATATACATACTTACATATCATCGCGCCGCTCTATAGAGCGCCAGTTCTCTTTAGACTTGCATACGTCTTTCGCTGCGATAAAAATGTATTTAATATATAAATACTTTAGGAAAATGTACATACATATGTATCTATGTATATTTTCCTCGGCAAAGTTTTTATGAAGTAGCATAAAACATACTCGTAGCATCGGAAGTTTTGAACAAATTTCTGTCTATTCCCCAACCTTACCTTACGTTATTTTATGGTGAGCATAAACTTTATACTTATCGACCTTATTAAAGAGTAATAGAGTTCAAATTAAGATCGATGAATCCGAGGCTATCCATTAATACCAGTCAAAACTACTGTCTAAATCACTCGAGCTGAATATTTGATTCGATAAATCCGATTTACACGGATAGGTATATTTCGGTTAGCTTTTGCACGTGGCGAGATAAGAAAGGAAGATTATGTTTCCACGCTTATACGATTATAGGTCACGTTCCAAGTACCTGGATCAAATAGATCGGACTCTGAAGGACGGGAACGTTAAGAGTACTCGAAACCGACGAGCATGTATGAAGAGACTGATGAATGTGGACGAAGCGAAAGAGGTATGTAAGTCTAGAGAGAACTGGCGCTGTATATTCTCTGCCTACCCCGTTAGGGACTTGGCGTGATGATATGTATGTATGTATGTATGCTTATACGATTTGTATTTACGATTAGAAAGAGGTTTGAAAGTCTTTAAAACTATCTTTTTAAACACCCTGCAAGGAAATTGACGTTACGATAATTTAATATCGAAGGAGCCCTCCTTCCTTTCTCAATTGAGGTGCACTAGTACATAGACAACAAGGATTTGTTTATTATTATTAGTAGTAATTAAAATTTGCTTCAAAATGATATCAATACTCCTTAGTGCTTTTGATTAAATTACATTTTATTATGACACGTTTGATAACTCAATCCTGTCATTACATAAATTCCAAATACATAATTCGATGTTCTAATATTAAAAAGGCCCAAGTTTGTTGTTTGCTCTCACGGCATAGCGACTGAACCAATTCTAGCAGGACAATATTGTAGCTACTTATTTTAACTCCACGCGGGCGAAACCGCGGGCATAAGCTAGTTGAAATATAAACATGTATATTTTCATACACATACTAAAGAAGCCATTTCCGAAAGATTATTTCAAATGCGTATGTATAGTCGAGCTTGAGTAACGGCGACGGACTCGCCATCGGGCTCGTTAGCACCTAAAATATATCTCTGGCGGAAAGTATTTGTGTGGGCTACCCAAAAACCTCCGACTACCCCTACGGGGACCCTTGTAGGAAGACGTGAGGATATATTCATGTGACTTTTCGTGGTGAAGTCTGGAGCGAACCTATTCTATGTCGTAGGTATTCGAGTTCTTCACCATAATTAACATCTTTCAAACTCTGGGTATAGTAGGTAAAGCTATCAAACTAATAAGTTTGGCAGGCCAAGGCCAAATAGCTAACTTTCAATCAAATATACATACGAATTACCAGCCTTGATCATAAAATAATAGTTCTCAATAACGATGTTGTTTTGCTACAGTTTTATTACTGTGTACCTAAAGATCTGATTTATGTTATTAGTTTATTCACAAGGGCCTATTTTCAGAACAAGTTTATAACCCTTTCTCGCAGCCTCGATGAAATTGACTGAGTAAATTATTGCGAAAGTCCTTGATATATTGATGTACAATACATATTTATGTTAGTAATTTCGGTTCAAATACTATTTACTCACTAAACGTTTAACGGCAGCTTAATATAAATAATATGTATAATCTAATAATATATTATTATATTAATGCCGTGGTGGCCGAGTGGTTCGAGCAGTTGCCTGCGACGCAAAGGTCGCAAGTTCGAATCCCGCCTGTACCAATGAATTTTTCTGAACTTAAGTACAGTGATTAGTCACACCACGAGCTTTACGGTGAAGGAAAACATCGAGAGGAAACCTGCATACGTCTGAGAAGAAATTCAAAGGCGTATGTATAGTCGTGCTCGTGTAACGGCGATGGACTCGTCATCTGTCACGTTGGCACCTAATGTACCTGTGGCGGAAAGTGGGTGTGTGGGTATTACCTATACACCTCTGCCTACCCCTTCGGGGACCCTTGTGGGAAGGCGTGAGGATATATTATTATATAGAAAAAACTTAATGGTACTTCCGAAATTCGAACCGATTCGAACCACGCAGTTTTCAATCGCTTAATGTGGATATACGAGCATCCTTTGAATTTTCGGCTGTGTGTGCGTACCTTAAGCCACTTAGAAACAATCTTCCAAATCTTAAAATAATATTTACAACCTGTTTCTTTGGATTCTGAAGAGTCTTGTTAATGACCAAGTTTCTTGTTCCACAAAATACGCAGTTCCTAGAGCTATTAACACTCCAGGCCTCGAATGGCCAAATAAACCCATCCACAGTAACGGACAGAATTCAATTAACACAAAAACTTATTGGAGCAAGATTGCGCGGCTTGTTTACAGATTAATCAGCTGGAATTTTTAATCAAATCCTCAAGACCAACCCTCGTGATAAGATTCTCTTTAGTATAACAACAGTAATTAAATATCTTTGTTGACTTGTGTGTAATTCATAACATGGGTCGGACATGTCGGAATTAAATTTATCGCTATGGGGTCATTGTTATTATTATTGCATAACTAGCTGTCCCGCCCAGCTTCACCCGTGTGAAAAAGGTAAAAAAGTTGAGTTTCATAAAATCCGTTCTTAGCCGACCTCTACACCGCGTAAGGAATACTCCTTCCAAATTTCAAGTCAATCGGCCTTATAATTCCTGAGATTTCGTGATGAGTGTGTTCACAAATGGGATCTCATATATATATATATATATATATATATATATATATATATATATATATAGATATTATTATTATTATTATTATTTATATTACATAATAAATATTTTTTTAGAATAGATAGATATTTTCTCTACGAACAGCGTATATACTTACCTGATAATCGTGTACGTCCATCAGAACTTACGCTTCTCTGCTTGCTTGCTTCTAGTGCGTCTTGACGCAGTGGCATATAATTGTAAAAAAAAATCTAATACATAATCTAGAGAGATCATGCCTACCTCGTTAGGGACTAGGCATGATTATATGTAAGTAATACATAATATACAATTCATGAAATTACAGTAGACTTATAAAACAATCACTATTTTGCATTACGTTATGCACTTGCGTAGCGTGTAAGAAACCAGCCCTTCCGTAGATAAAATCCCTTTCTGCTTGCACTCACGCTATCCATTGTGACAATGACATTAGTTGCGGAAAAATATATGTCACTGCCATACAATGGTTGGCGTGAGCCAGAGCAGACATTTATTTTGTACAAGGGGCCAGCTCGGTTTTCGTTGTGTCTGAAACACGGGCTGCACATGAGGACCTTAATCAAAACTGGTTCCGCAAAAGAGATGGCTGTAGATACATTGAGAATATTCTTTTTGAAGGTTGGTCTCCTGAATATATATTAAAAGGAAGGTATTGAAAATCAAAATGTTATCAATGAAAAGTAAAATTGATAAAAATATTCCCAATCTTGTCGCTTTCAACTGTGAATGCAAGTATATTAAATTTCACCCTCAGCGGGACAAAGCCTTGACATTCAATAAATAATTTAAGAGCAGACGGGAAATGAAACAGACGTTTGAAATACCAATTTTATTGGGCTACCGTGAACGTAGTACCTATGGTTTGAGGTAAAAAAAATAATTTGCTTAATGTTCTTCACAAACCCCTTTATAAAGTTACCCCAGTGTGGTAGAAATTTAACACAATATCTTATTTTCGCCTAAATAAGATATGATTTAACGTACCTACGTGACAGATGGCGAATCCATCGCCGTTGCTCAAGCAACCATAGTTTCCTATCAATGGTTCCCTTTAACGTAAAGCTCGTATTGTGACTAATCACTGTACTTAAGTTAAGAAAAACTCATTGGTACAATCAGGATTCGGACTTGCAATCTTTAACTTAACTTTAACCGCTCGGACATAGCTTTATATATATAGTCTTAGATTAATAAAGGCGTCGGTCTTTAAAAGTTAAATGGCTCTTTTCGCTTTCGATTAAACTAAGCTCGGCAAATTGTGGTGCTCGTTAATTTGAGTGTCGGCTCATCGGAATTATAATAGTCTCTTAAGATCCTTTGAATACTCCAGTCGACTGATAGCTTATTGAATTCCCTTAGAGAGGGCCTATTTCCTCGTCAACCTATAGGTACTCAAAGACTTAGAATGTCGAATTATATTTCGTGAAATGTTTCCACCGAGAAAAGTTTACTTTTGCTAAATTATAAAACCAAAAGTTCTTCATGTATTATTTTTCATACGGTGAGAAAATAAAAATGAATAAGGTTATTTTATTTTTATTTCTGAGGATAAACACTTCATTGCCTGGTTTTTAAATTAGGTGTATTCTAAAAATGAAAGCATCATTTAAACTGGAGGAGTTTTTAAATTTACGTAAATTATGCGTGATGGTCCAGGTGTCCAGTGTAACGCTTTTGAATATATTCATATTATATTATTGTGAAATATTTTGTTACTAAATCACGGCTAAACGGAATCGGATGAAATTTGGCACGGAGATAGATTATATGCTGAGTATGGGATATATTTTATTTAAACCTACCTATGATATAAAAAATTACACGATCAACGAACACAGTTTGTATATAATATGTAAATATGTATAGGCTCTCATATTCATTGGATGGGAAGGCTTTACTATAGAATATATATATACTGCTCAAACACTAGATATACCTTGAAAGTATGGCAAAAAGGTAATGTTATACGAATATCATTGAAATATACACAAATTTACTTTACATATCTTTTCCACTTTTCGCGTACTCAAGAGACTAAGAAATAAACGTCATAAATGATAACAAATATATTTTTTCATAGAGTATATATAATGGTCATAGAGTATACTCGCTGGCTGGCTCGCTGGCGTCGAATTTCATGTTTCTCTTTGGATCATTTTATAAAATTCTAAGGCTTATTGTTGATATGACAATCATAATAATGAAATAGCAATCTGTTATGTAAGGGATGCCATGTCTTTCTAGAGGGGGTATTAGTGAAGACTGGTCTTATACTGGCTCTTATACTAAGAGTAGGGGTTAGTTATAATAATAATAATATATCCTCACGCCTTCCCGCAAGGGGTAGGCAGAGGTGTATAGTTAATACCCACACACCCACTTTTCGCCAGAGGTATATTAGGTGCCTATGTGACAGATGGCGAGTCCATCGCCGTTACTCAAGCACGACTATATGGGTTAGTATTATATAGAATTATCAGTTCTAGTTCTGCTAGCACAATCATTTAATGTAAAACTAAAACCTCAAGTATCCAAGAGAGGTGGCATTTGACTGCACATTCCTATTGGGCGGTCCGGTTATATTGTACCTTTATTTAAATTTAATAATATGTATATATTTAATTGTTATATATCTGAATGTCTTCCCAAAAGGTTCTCGGAAGGGTTAGGCAAAGGTTTAGTGCCCACTTTTCGCCCAAGATAAATTTACTGCCCACGTAGCAATTCCATCGCCGATTCTCAAGGACCTTTGAATTTCTTCTCAAAAGATTCCTGACGATATTTTTCTTCACCGTAAAGCTCGTGGTGTGATTAATCGTTTTACTTAGATTCAGAAAAATCATTGGTTTGCAATCTTTACCCAGGTAGCAGGCGAGTATTCGAACTACTAAGCAGTAACGGCTTTAAAATAAGGTTTTTTTTAACTTGTTCCAGAACGCCTTAACGTATTGTACGAGAGGAACTGGACGCGATTGGTGCACGAGCAGCTGCGCAAGTTTGAGTCATCAATAGTTGCCGCAGCGAGGGAGTCTCCAGAAGCCCAGAGTCCGGAACTGACTATGGACTCCAAGTGGACATTCTCTGGAGCGCTAATATACTGTATCACCTTAATTACTACTATAGGTTGGCATTTTGCATTCATTTTAATCACCTTATGATCAGAATCTGATAAAAAAAAAATAGTGCCAAAAATTTTATATTTTTTCTTTGAAATACCATGCGCTTTTGAATGTTGTAAGGTTTAAATTGCCCATTGTTTTACTTTAATATTTACTAAATAAAACAGCTCGCAATGGAGTACCCGATGGAAAACGGTTACCGCAGCCCATTTACGTTTACAATACCGAAGTATCACTTGCGCATTGCCACTCTGTGTTCGGAGAGTTATACTGTGTTTTCAGCATAATGGGACTAATCCCTCTGCTGCCAATACAATACAACAATCCGGGGAGGATTGTTGTATTGTATTGGCTCCCGAAGGAGCTCATTTCTGGAAACCGCGTAGGAACACAATACAAAAAATTGTGTTATCTGGCTACTGACTTATATAAGGTGGAGGTCCTGCCCCAGTCGGGCAGCTCCAAATTCGAACGAGACACCCGCTATGCCCTACCTCTCTTTATTTATAAGTATAATAGCATTTAATGTATCAAACATGTTACGTATCTGTATGTCTTATTCTATACTATCAAAGTAACTACACTATGTACACTACTAAATAAAAGCAGTAAAAACAATTATCGCGCTCATGCAGTTTCTCTCTGCTCGGTCACTTACGACGCATAATTTCCCAAACAACTTGAAGTATAACATGCTAATTTCAGGATACGGGAATGTTTCCCCTCGGTCGGCTGCGGGGCGGGCAGCGACCGTCGCGTATGCGGCAGCCGGTGTGCCATTGACCTTAGCATGCCTTGCGGGATTGGGAGCTTCACTCGCGAGGCTGGCTAGATTGGCCTGGCTTAAAGCTACTAAGAGAAAAGGACCCAAGGCTTGGGCGAAAGATGGAGAGGTGAGATTCACAATGTTTATTAAGGATTGAGAACCTCTTGAGAAACGGCACGGATGAATTGCCGTAACTCTTATGCGAGATTGTCCGTTATATGACGTAAAAGTTGGTGTGTGGGTACTACCTGTACACCTCTGCCTACCCCATTGGGGACCCTTGTGGGAAGGCAAGAAGATATATGGAGAGAAAATGTATGTTTATTAATGTACTAACCATTTTTTTCGTTAGCATTGAATTCATTCATTTAAAAAATTAATAACTTCTCTATAAGCTTTGATTAAACGTATCACTGTATTCAGTGCAAACCAAATTGAACAATTTTATTTCAATACAGCTTGAAAATCATCTCCAACTCCATGAACAGCAGAGACTGCTCCCACAAACAGCGGAGAACAACCAATACACCTCATTCCCCCCAAGAGTTCACAGGGCTGGGACAGTGAGGGCAAAAGCTGGCGATCGAGGTCAATATTCGCAAGTATTTGAGAGGGCGCCTGCTAGCCCTAGGGCGGCCACGCTTGGGCGCGTGAAGCGCAGAGCCTTGGCTGACGGTGAGACTGACATTAAAGTCAATTAAAAAGTATATTAATACAATAATAATATAATAATAATATTTCATTAGTATTTTTGAGTCGTACAGATAAAATGTCGCTTAGAGTTCCAAATAAACTTATTCCAGGAACATAATGACTAAACAATTTGTTTAGTTTAGTTAATTTGTATCAAAAAAGATAAAAAGTGTGAATTCTAATATATAACCTACTAATTTGTTTTTTTTTTATTCAATATTATAGAAGTTAATAAATACGAAACTTGTTTCGAAAAGCCGCCAAATGAATGTCTATACAAGTTTACCCATGAGAAGAAATCATGAATGAATGCGATATAAACCTACTTTTAATTTCTCACAATCAAACGCTTGTTGCTTCGCGTGCTTCAACAGGTATAGTTTCAACTAATTGTATAAATACTTACAATTTCGTTTCACAGAGCCACAAACGTCATCAAGTCTGCAAACTCAAACGTTGGATAGGAAGACAATCGGCGGCGCCAAGTGCTTAGCAACGGTCCACGGGCCAGTGCGAGGGAGGGGAAGAGGAACTCTTCAGAGGCCCAGAGGAGCTGTCATAGAACAGCTCATAGCTGAAGAGTGTGGAGAGCTGCAGCTCAATAGGAGTCAAGATGATTTTGATGATTCCGAGGATCCTGATGAGGCGTAAGTTGTCAAAGATATTTTTCATAAGACTTTGGACTTTTAAAACCAGACAAAGTACCGAGGAAAATATTCTTCTAAATGTAGAGAAATAAATAAATATAAATAAACCAGCTGTGTCCCGTGGCTACATCCATGTTACACCAATAATCAGGCTATTTATTATAGATAGCCTGATTATTGGTAAGTAACCTGACAAAGGTATTTTTTTTATTAATGATTTCTCATATTATATTCTAACAAAAAACAACAAAAATCTATCTCTTTCTACATTGATACAGGCAAGCAATTTAAAATTTTACTTTTCAATACAAATGTATATATTTCTCTTCAGAGGCGACATAATTATTGCAATTTTTCTCCCAAAACATCATCTTTATTTCTCTTTGATGCAGGATCTGTCCGCATGACACGCCTTCCCGTGTGCCTTTGATCTGGAACGAGGATAACCACAAGAAGAGCTGTGCTGTCCCCAGCAGCAGCGCCTCCACCAGTGTCCAGCAACATTACCACCACGGCATCGAACATTGCCATGTGCCGGTTACGATCGTCTTGTTGCTCCTACTAGCCTATATCTGCATAGGCGCTGCCATC
Organism: Drepana arcuata; assembly: GCA_016069955.1. Classification (NCBI taxonomy): domain Eukaryota; kingdom Metazoa; phylum Arthropoda; class Insecta; order Lepidoptera; family Drepanidae; genus Drepana; species Drepana arcuata. The sequence goes on along the minus strand of JACCPG010002128.1, from coordinate 100,602 downwards.
TTCTCCGCCTGGGAGAACTGGAGCTTCTTGGACGCTGCATACTTTTGCTTCATAGCTCTGGCCACCATCGGTTTTGGAGACTTTGTGCCAACAAGTTTCCTTACGTCGAGACAGAATACCGAAAATTCAAAGAGCGAATACGTTCAAATGATTGCGTGTTGTGCCTACCTTATATTTGGTCTGATATTGATTGCGATGTCGTTCAGTTTACTCCAAGATGAGGTTGTAGCTCGATGCTCCCAGCTGGCTAACAGCTTGGGTCTCTCGCGTCAATGACAGTACGAGAAAAGCGATTGCAGCTCAACTGACAATCGCCTTAGGATGTTATGATCGTTATTGTAAGTACGTTAAGGTTCCAATTCGTTTAATTTCCCATTGGGCCCGCCTTCAGTACTTCATGTATCTGATATATTACTTCATGTTCAATAATTCTCCTTTATTATCAATAAAGGAGAATTATTTTCAAAAAAAAATAATTGGCGCAAAATTATAAAACTAAACTTTTTACGGAATTTGTACTCAAAAGTGTAAAACTGAGGTTTGATGAGTGTATATAACGTGTAAATAATATTTATAAAAGCAAGGCTGAAATTGTAATGAAACAATAAAATTGTGTTGAACTCGGTTGTTTTTCTGACCCAAACCAACAGGTATACCTGTCTCGTAGGCATTTTTCTGACCCAACCCAACAGGTATACCTGTCTCGTAGGCATTTTTCTGACCCAAACCAACAGATATACCTGTCTCGTAGGAATTTTTAAGTCCTTACCCCTTTTTAGTTTTGCATTCCGTTTCGAATTCCGAACTTTTTTTAAACGTCTGGATAGAATTTAATTTTTAATAGGGTAGGTAGAGATATTTATTAGACCACATTATTTTCGATAAAGATATGTTTAGGTGCCGCTTTACAGCTGTCATATGGACACCTAAATATATAGTCCACGACCATATATTTAAATGTCTACTCATGCTAATCCAGCTTTCCTTCTTGGTTAAGCTCGTGGTTTGATTATGTTCAGAACATGAGTTCAGAAGAAACTCATTGGTTTCGACGGGATTTGAACTTGCAATCATTGCGTTACAGCTCTAGGATCTCAGGAATTGTTGCATTCGCCAATATGTACCATATTTTTTTGTGTATCGAAAAAACTAGACGCTTATATTAAACTAGCTTATGCCCGCGGCTTCGCCCGCTTCGCCAAAGTTCGAAAAAGTAGCTTTGAAAATGTTCTTGCCAGAACCGGTTCTGCCGTTAAGCCGTGAAAGACCATCGTACATTATTATATAAGAACTTTGAATTTTCCAGGTTTAAAAAAAAAGTAGCCTATGTCCTATTCCTAGGTATAAGCTATCACCATTTCAAGCCAGAAACAGCTTTCAGCCAAATCGGTTCAGCCGTTGGGCCGTGAAAGAACCGCAAACGTCCAAACTTACAAACTTTCACATTTATAATATTAGTAAGATAAGATTGAAACAGTATGCATCAAAAGAACGCAGCTCAAATAATTCCCGCATTATTATTAGAGTACATTCCCTAAGTACAAGGGATACTCAAGGTCGGATTACATTCAGTCCGCAGGGAGGTTCTTCATAACTCCCTTTACATGGAGCTGTGGCAGACTTATTTTTACGGTCAATCCACAGTCATTAATCATTACGGGATCAATAAGAGGTAAGTACTGGCATAATATTATAAGAATGCACCTACATACCTATGTAGTATCCACACATACATATACGTAGACTTACATACCTCTTTAGCCTCATCCATATTTAATAGTCGCCGGTTTCGAGTACTCTTGACGTTCCCATACGGACTTCATCGAAGAATTAGCTATTCTTCTTTATTTACAATAACAACAAATAAAAATAATAATATATCCTCACGCCTTCCCACAAGGGTCCCCGAAGGGGTAGGCAGAGGTGTATAGGTAATACCCACACACCCACTTTCCGCCAGAGGTATATTAGGTGCCAACGTGACAGATGGCGAGTCCATCGCCGTTACTCCAGCACGACTATACATACGCCTTTGAATTTCTTCTCAGACGTATGCAGGTTTCCTCTCGATGTTTTCCTTCACCGTTAAGCTCGTGGTGTGACTAATCACCGTACTTAAGTTCAGAAAAACTCATTGGTACAGTCGGGATTCGAACTTGCGACCTTTGCGTCGCAGGCGGACCACGGCTCCACGGTTTAACTAACTACTTACAGATAAAATATTTGACCGGTATCGGTATCCCGAGGCAACGTGCCAAGAAGACTGGCAGCATTCTCACGCTTGATAGCAATGCTGATTCTACTTATATTTCAATTTTAAGAAAACACATCAACTACATCCACATTTAACCTACTGTGGAAACAATTCGACTGCATGCGGGAAGTATATCACACCTGCCTACGTACTGCCTACGTAGCTCATAGTAGATATCCTCACAACTATATATAGAAGTATGTACGAGCATAGGCGAGCTGCATTTCATATACTCATATACTCACTCGTCACTGATTTCGTTAAATGCCGCTTTTGTCACGTTTTACCTGTCGCTCGAAACTACGCGAGGTATTCAGGAATGCTGAGAGTTCTAAAAATAGGCAAAATTAAATTATTGCGCTTGAAATTAAATTACATTAGGCTTTTTGAACATAAATATTTTCAGCAGATTTTTATGTAACAACCAAATATCAAAGGAAAAACCACTTTGAAAATAGAGTTCTGTATAAAAAAAATAAGAATGTATGATATGATATGAATGATATATTACAGACTTTTGGTTACCTCAATGGTAGATAATTGTTATGTGTTTAACAAAAAAAATACGGTCTGTATAGGCACGGCAACAATAAAATACTATTTTCGCCGCATATTTAGGTGTCAGCCCGAACGATGGCACCTAAATATGTATCTATATCGTATTTTAATTATAGTTATTTAAGCTCGGTTCTGGTATTTATTCTTTATATATACATAGCAAAAGTGTGTGCAAGAAGAGGCATAGGAAGACCACGTTCACTACCGGGATCAAATCGATCGGACCGCTCAAGGACGGAAACGTCAAGAGTACTCGAAACCGAGGAGCATGTATGAAGAGCCTGATGAATGTGGACGAAGCGAAAGAGGTATGTAAGGCTAGAGAGAGTTGGCGCATTGTACTCTCTGCTTACCCCGTTAGGGACTCGGCGTGATTATATAATTATATATAGGTACATATAACAAGTCTTAATACGTTCGTATATATATTATAAGCACCCTGTGCCCCTCTGGTTTCAAGTAGGTATTTTTACATTCCCATTCTTGTATGTTCAAGCGATTTGATATAGGTACTTGGAACGTCGTTTTCCTTTACCTGGTCTAGACACTATCACAGTGTAAAAGAATCTATTTAGTCAATCTTCCTAAATATTTTTCACAATCATTAGTTCGTTGTCTAGTTACCATAACACAAGCTTTGCTTAATTTGGGACTAGGTCAATTTGTGTGGAATTGTCCCAGGTATTTATTATTATTATTTACTAAAGTTTTTTTAACGATCGATGAAAACTACAACTAAATTATAATCTAAGTATTACCACCAGAAATATACATATTAGCTGTATGCAACATACGTTTGTTCAACAACAATGCAAACACAACGAGATAGGTCGCCAATCAGCCGGCGTACCAATCACGTGATTTGTCGCAAGTTTCCTATTCAAACTAGTTCCCAAGCTAACAGAACCACATCACCTAACAAAACAAACTGAATAAAACTTATATGCAGCCTTGGAGAGTTTCGCTCACATCCGAAACAACCTTAGAACAATTTGGGCTTTATTTTATAGGAACGGCATTGTGACAATAATTTAAGATTTATTTATTTATTTATTTATTTATTTATTAAGGTACACCAACAGTACATATATTACAAAAACGAATAATAAACATTGCCACATAAATAGGTCTAATATATGAACCAATTATAGGTATACACAACATTTAGTTAGTTAAATATATCTTGTTTTTACTTCGTATGTATCAATTCCATATGAGGTTTAAATTAGATGTTTAAGGGTGAAAAGATTTCAGTATATTCGATTTAAATTGTTTTAACGTGTCATGAAAGATGTCAACATCGGCTATATGTTCACTTATGGTGTTATACTGAGAACACAGGCGTGGTAATGGTGAATGTGTACCAGTGTTAGTACGCGAGAACGGAAGAGCAAAGGTGTTGGTAATTGGATATCTGGGTTTGCGGTTGGGGACTTTTAAGCTTACTTGTTCCAATATGTCACTACAATCGATGTGGCCATTAACTACCTTAAACAGAAATATCAGATCATGTAACTTTCGGCGATGATTTAGGGGATCCATTTTAAAAAAATCGAGTCTCTGATTGTATGGGCATCTAACTGAGATACCAGATGTAGAAAATGCTAAATATCTAGTAAAGGCCCGTTGCACGGTCTCAATTCTTTGTGAGAGAACACTGTACATCGGATTCCACACAATGCATCCATACTCCAAGTGAGTCCGTACTAAAGCGTTAAAAAGTACAATTTTAGTTTTGTTGGACCGTAACTCTTTTGAATGTCTTTTAATGAACCCGAGCATTTTACTAGCTTTTTTAACTATGTGGTTTATGTGACTAGAAAATTTTAATCTACTATCCATAATTACTCCTAAATCACGGATTTCACATACTTCTTTCAACTTAGTACCACTTATTGTATACGATGATAAGACAGGTTTTTTCTTTTTCGTATATTTAATGTAATTACATTTTTCGGCATTTAAAACCATTTTGTTTAGGAGACACCATTCACTTACTCGATCCAAATCACTTTGGATGAGGTTCACCTCAAATGTACCATCCACAGTTTTGTATATTTTTAGGTCGTCAGCGAAGAGAGATAATTTACAGTGCTGTATGTGATCGGTGATGTCATTAATAAAGATCGAAAACAATAGCGGCCCTAAATGAGAGCCTTGTGGCACCCCAGACAAAGCATAGTACTTTACAGACTCATATCCCTTTATAGTTACAATCTGCGGCCTATTGCTTAAATAAGACTTGAACCAATTCAGAAGGGAGCCAAATATACCACAAGCTTCCAGCTTTGCCAAAAGTAGCGAATGATCGACCTTATCAAATGCACTGCTAAAATCAGTATAGACCGCATCTACCTGATCAAGATCAAGCATGATATGGGATATTAAGTTCAGAAAAACTCATTGGTACAGTCGGGATTCAAACTTGCGATCTTTGTGTCGCTGGCAACTACTCGAACCACTCGGCCACCACGCCTCGGAAGATATATTAATATTATTTATTGCTTTGATTGACCACAATCAGTCGAGCGGTAATTATGTTTGCCTCTTATTTACGGCCAAGTAGCTCGCTCGTAAGACAGATTGTGTGAGCTGAGGTTTCATTTGTCTTACTCTAAGCGACACGCTGTTGCAAAAACTTTGATCGATGTGTTTCACCATCTTATAAACACCTGTTTTAGATTGTTTATTTTTACCTTGAACATCAATCTTTATGGTGTCCTTAGTGACTCCAATTTGTCTTGTTTGTCGGCTGTCACTTTACGGCATAACAACGGTTTTTATATAAGTTTTCACTTATTACCTTACTCCGTTTGGGACTCAGCGTAATTATAAGTACATGTATGATGTACTACTGGAATAAGCCAAACTGAAAACAATTACATAGTGCATTGAGGGATGTTATTATAAACATAGTCTTTACAAAAGGATACAACGGGACGACGACCGCAAGCGTACCGTACAACGGGAAAAGGATTTAGATGGACAACGCAATATCCTCTAATCGGATCCCTTACAAACCAAAATGTTCCTTGTAATCCGTTTAGCTCCACTACTGCTTGTTGAAGATACATATGGTTGCCATAATATAAGTTAAAAGGTTTGAATCCAATGAGCTTTTGCCAAATGTAAAGAGCTTTATTGTAAAAAAATCCATAAGATAAGATATATCTCTATAAATGCATAGAATATACAAATGTAATTTTTACTTATTAATTTATTAGATAGTGAAATTTCTTTGGAAGAAAATAAAAATGTTATAGTCTAAATCTCACCTCCGCTTACCCTTTTGGGGACCACTGTGGGAAGGCATGAATACATAGTATTATTATAGAACTTGAATGCTAATATTATAGTTACTAGTAATGTTTAATTATAATTAATTTTAGTTATTATTTTGTTAGTTATGCACTGAGTTTGCTATGTAGGTACTTATTCGTTAAATTAGGCTAGGCATACTTTCCGTATTAGACATAATATAAAACAAAGCTACTTTTTAACCACGCAACCGATTTTAATACGGTGTCATCAATATAGATACAATGATATAGGATTGTATAGGTTTACTAGCTGTGCCCGCGACTTCGTCAGCGTGGACGGCTTCTTTTATCTTTCGTAAAAATGTTTTTTTAAAATAAATAGTATCCTATGTTACTTCTAATACTTCCAAGACTATGTGTACAAAGTTCTATGATGATCGGTTCAGTAGTTTTTACGTGAAAGCGTAACAAACAAACTTACCCAAACAACTTACAAACCCAAAGTAGTGGAGCAGTAGCCTACATATGTGCATTTAATGCGTGTGAAACCTCTAGGAAAATCAAGTATGGCAAAATATAATACAATTTTTGAAACACCACAGGGCGTGCTCATGAATTCCATTGTCAAAATACAAACACGGGCTCATTTTCTATTCTCAACCACCCTTGCGTCGGTCATAGCCAAACAAAATTAATATGAACGCATCTGACCACTGCCGGCCAAGTAAATTTTCCATCTCATATATTTTAATCTGTGCTGAATACAAAACTTTTACAAGACCTTGTTAAAAGCGTGTCTTTTGTAATTCCACTAAAAGGGCCCGGGCTGAGTGGCGCATCTATATGCTAATTGTGATTTCGAGCACCTTAGCCCGAGAGCCCTGGCATGTATGTATAGAATTAGCCGGCAAAGGGACAGAATAAACAGCTGCTAGTCTTACCCTTGTATTTTTTTACATTTACGGCTTGCTAACAAATTCAATACGGCTTGTTTCGGATGAGTACCTCGGAGGCTTAGCCGAAGTTTTATGGAAGGCAATGAATAAATTTGACGGTTGACATAACCAAGAAACAAATGTCAGGATCTCAGCTCTCGTCCCTTATATAAAATGTACTTGTAAATCTATATACATATCATTAAAATTCTCTGGAAAATCTTCACTTAGGAATGTTCCTTGAATGCGAGGTTAAATGTTACTAAATAATTAAGGTATTTAAGTGTCCGAACATGTCCATGTCTCTGTTTGCTACTAACATTAGTGTTTTAAGATATTGTTATAATATTTTGCTAAGTCATGATCCTTGTTGGTAGAAATAAATAAAATTTTATTTATTTATAATGATTTTACCTGAACTGTTTTAATGTTGACACTTCTTTTTCGATATTTTTTTTAAATGGCAATCAAATATAAGGACTGATGACGGTGAGCGTCACATGTCTTGCAACACCAGGGCATCTTTCTAACACTGTCGACCATTGATGTAGATAAAACCTCATTGCTGTCGACCATGTTTTTATGTGTTTGCAAAATTGTCATCCAAACTTTGATACTTGTATGGGTGAGTGATCCTTATGTCTTTCTAAGTACTAACTGAGCCATCCTATTTCTTCCCAAACTCCGTACATACATACTACATACATAATTTTCGGTTGTAAATAATGCATATGTAAAATTCAATATCCAATACGAAGCACTTAGAGCTAAATGGGTACGCGTAGAGGGTTAGCCAACTTTAATGAGACCAAACGTTTGCGTTATTAATACTAATGACCTTTGCTCCAGTGGTCCGGATACTTAAAACTTTTACTGGAATAGTGGTCGCAATCTCAAAGACTAACTCTAGATACCTATGTGACCACTTGAAAAGTCTCTTTCAGTATTATTAAAGTTAAATTGTGAACAAATTAGGTACCTGCCTTCTATAAATCGATATAATATATATTTTTTAAATATAATATTATAAAATGTTATTCTCAATTTTTTAAACACCACTAACGGTCCTATCTTTGAGGTACGAGGTGACATTTCAGCTTTTCATCTTAATTGATTTGATAGTAATAAGTCAACTTTCACACGGACAAATTTTCAGACGGACAAATTTTCAGACGGACAAATTTTCAGACGGACAATAATAAGCGTCATAAGGGTCCCCGAACAGGTAGGCAGAGGCATATAGGTAGTACCCACACACCCACTTTCCGCCAGAGATATATTTTAGGTGCCAACGTGACAGATGCGAGTCCATCGCCGTCACTCAAGCACGACTATACATAAAATAAATAATAATATATACTCACGCCTTCCCACAAGGGTCCCCGAAGGGGTAGGCAGAGGTGTTTAGGTAATACCCACACACCCACTTTCCGCCAGAGGTATATTAGGTGCCAACGTGACAGATGGCGAATCCATCGCCGTTACTCAAGCACGACTATACATACGCCTTTGAATTTGCTTTTCAGACGTATGCAGGTTTCCTCTTGATGTTTTCCTCTACCGTAATGCTCGTGGTGTGACTAATCACTGTACTTATTGTTACAGTCGGGATTCGAACTTACTATCTTTGTGTCGCAGGCAACTACTCGAACCTGACTCACGGCTTTGCCGTTAAAATATTACATAAGGAAAAGTCGGGCGAGAGACTCAATCAATAATAATAAAGTGTAAAAATACAGTTAATAAGCGAATTCGTAATTCATTTGACGTCTTTAGAAAATATAATACATCCCACGAGGACTTTAGACACAGCGGGTGGCTGATTTGCGGAAATAAGCCGATAGAGGTAAATTGGGCCTTTTTTCCCAAGCCGCCCTACCGTATTTAATGATATTCGGTGCCACGATCAAATAGTCCCCGTGAAATTTGACCGACGCAATCGGAATACCTGAGTTTTGTTGCATACTTTTCTCTACCGATAAGTTCTTTAGGCGCGTTGAGCACTTTCTGGGTGAACAAAAATAATGGAACTCGCGCCATCGTCATCAAATGCTTTCCATGAGCTAAATGTATACTGTGTATATAATATGTTGTTCCATGTACATACATTTTGTTATATTTTAATTTAACTTAGCTTTTGTGATAATATCCTCACGGGATCCTATGCGGGAAGCCGCAAGGGCCCCCGAAGGGGTAGGCAGAAGTGTATAGGTGCCAACGTGACAGGTGGCGATGTGATAAAAGTTTCTGTATGATCAAAATTGTAACCATTTCCTCCAGTAGTTTATGATAAAAAAGAGAGAAATAGTAATATGTAGGTTTTTTTTCACCTAAAACGACCGTGAAATTTTGAATAGAACTTTGTGGCATTGAATGAAGATAATTTGTCTTTTGATAGATATAATAAATAAGGTTTAAGGTTTAAGGTTTAAAGAATTTATTATCAGCAAAGACAATTTGTCACTTATGCGATAACATAATTTCATTAAGATTATACATTCGTCGCCGACTTACTCCATATAGGCAGATTCCTTATGTATACCAATCATCAGTAGGTAATTGACTCATTTCACGTATTATTTTTTTTTTTATTAGTAATCGTATCATATATTTGTTTCTTAGTCTATAATTAATTATAAGAGGCAAGAATATATTTAGCTGTTTATTAAATAGCTGTATAACTGTTTTTTAAATAGGTGAAATGAGTTTACATTTTTTATGTGTGACGGTAGTTTGTTGTAAAGCTGTGCTCCCTCAACGGTCAACGTAGTTTTGCCGTAATTTGTCCGATGTTTGGGTATGGCAAGGTAGCTGGCTCGACGAGTTCGACACCCGATAACATTGTTTCGTTTGGTGAACGTTATATTAGTATGGACATTCTTATTCACAGTTTTGCGTATAAAAATACAAGTGTTATATTGGTGTAATTTATTTATGTTCATAATTTGTGTTTCTTTGTAGATATCTGCTGTAGGTGCTAAATAGTGATAATTGAAAAGGACTTTGATTATTTTATTTTGCAGTCTCTGAAGTTTTCCCAACCTTGTTTTTGTGGCACACCCCCAAACTTCGATAAGATATTGTAAATGTGGTTTTACTAAAGAATTATAAATATTGAATCGTAGCTGTTTAGGAATGCATTTTGCAATGTTCCGGATAGAGCGGCATAGCCCAACTAATTTATGTTTAATTTTTTCTATGTGTATATTCCAGGTTAGTTGAGTATCAATGTGTAAACCAAGGTATTTTTCGTGAGTTTTCTGTTCGAGGGGTTCATTGTTGATCGTTAATGGGGAATGCTGCGGTACTGGCTTATTTTTGGGTTTAAATATTATATAGCACGTTTTGGATATGTTAATTGTTAATAAATTGTATTGGAACCAATTATATAAAGTATTTAGGTCTTTTTGAGCTAGAGTTATTAAGTCGTGTATGGATGAACCGAAATAAAACAAACAGGTGTCGTCTGCGTACAGAGTTATATGTCCATTAAGATTTAAGCTATGTATGTTATTGATATATATTAAAAAAAGTAACGGGCCTAAAATTGAGCCTTGCGGCACACCACACGACACAGGTAATGCTGTACTTTGAGCGTTTTGGTCCATTTTGACAACTTGTGATCTATTTGTTAGATAAGATTGAAATATTTGGAGGGATTTGCCAGTAACACCAATGGCGTCTAACTTTTTTAAAAGTAGTTCATGACTGACGGTGTCGAATGCCTTTTTCAAATCGATAAAAATACCCAGAACCAGTTTTTTATTGTCAATGTTTTGTTTGACTGTAGTGACAAGGTCAATGGTAGCGGTTAATGTATTACTTTTGGGCCTAAAACCATACTGTCGTTCTGATATAAAATTAATTGAATCTAAATAATTTTGCAACCTTCTATGTAGAAGTTTTTCGAAAATTTTTGATATCACTGGCAATACTGATATTGGCCGATAGTTACCCGGGTAAGTTCTTGGTCCTGATTTGTGAATAGGAATTACTTTAGCTAGTTTTAATGTGTCTGGAAATATACCGTCTTGGAGAAGTTTGTTGAAGCAATCTGTAAGTGGTTTTACTATTTTGTGTTTGATGCATTTTATCACTTTGGTGCTAATACCGTCCAAGCCTGTACTGCAATTGGAATCGAGACTATCAATAATATTTGAAATTTCTTTTTCAGTGCAGGGTTCAAGGATCGACAATGTGGAACTCTGTGCGATACATTGGGGTAAAGCACGCATGTAATTGTCATGAAAATGTCTTGGTATTTCATCTGCCAGTCGAGCTCCTATATTTGAAAAATATTCGTTAAATATGTGACAAACTTCTATTGGATCTGAGACTTCCCGGGAATCTATTAGTAGTGTTGGGGGAATACAGCTTTGAGTTATTTTATTGTTAGCTAAAGTGTTAACTAGGCTCCACATTTTTTTGGGCTCTTTGGAGAATTTTGTAAACTGCTTAAAATAATATGTGTCCTTAGTTTCCTGAATAAGTTTAGTTACTTCGGCGCTTTTCTTCCTATATAATTCTTTCTTTATGTCATCCTCTGGATTGTTTTTATGTTCTGCGCCTAATAAATTTCTTTCGAATATATTGGTGATTATGGTTTTATTTATCCATTCTTTTTGTGGCTGATTAAGGATTTTAGTTTTTGTTACTTTACTGTTTTCTGTACAATGTTTGATCTGTTTTTCCAAGACTGAGTAGTCACTGTAATTAGCTTCCCGCGATATTATTTCATCAACTGAACCGAGTAGCTTAGGATAGTTTACGGCTGTGTACTGTGAGTATATCTTGGGGGGTGGTTTCATTTTCTTTATTTCTAGGTAAATTTGTTTATGGTCAGACATAGAGGAATTTACCACTATCATATGAAAGGTGTCATTTTTAAGATTAGTGGTGACATGGTCCAGTATCGATTTATTTGTATTTCCCTCTCTAGTACAATGATCTTTGTTTATCTTATTGATGATTTTGTGTCCAGACTCCTTCAATAGTTGTCTGTATTGTGAACTCTTCTTGTCCTTAGTTAAAAGATCTATGTTGAAGTCTCCGAAAACAATCACTCTTCGTCTGTGTTCTAATTGTAATTCATACTCATGTAGAAAATTATTGTAGTTCGCGTTGCCAGGGTAGTATACAACTCCCACCTCTAGACCATATTTTTCTAATTGTATCCATAGGTAGTTATTTCCATTTATATATTTGGACTCCGTTACATTATGTTTGAGATTGTTGTGGATATATGCAGATACTCCACCTCCGTTGGAATCAGTTCTATAGTTGTAATGGTGTGTATAGTTCGGTAGCTGAAGTTGTAATGCTTGATTTAGCTTTAGCTTAGCAGGTATCGGACTTGGTGACTCACTTCACCGGGCGAACGAAATGAGAGGACGCTGTGTTGCTTAGGTTAAATAGTTTGGCACTTCTATTGTAATATCTCCAGTAATCCGAGTCAGATCTTCACAAAACAACCACCACTTTGAAAGGTAGGTCCAACACAACAAATTTTTTTAGCATTTACTACTTCAACTCCACTTTATAGCACTTTAACTTTAAAAAATATGCGGAGCGAAACGAATACGGTGTTTACAATTCGAGCGACGGTTGACGACACTTATTAAATTAATTAAATTACGTTATCAGTGTGTAAAATATGCTAGATTTAAACACGATAATTATTATTCAAACAGTATACAAATTCGGTGACAGGTATACCAACATACAGACATCAATCACCTATTCATTCCGCGAACTAAATAGACACGTTACCGCGTACCTTTACTATTCGGTCAAATTTACTTCTAACACCCACCCGCTGAAAATGCTGTATATTAAACTCTATATCCATACTGTAGAGTTTATTTTATGTAACATATTTGTAGTTCGTAGAATGGGTAAGTTTGCAAGTGTTCGGTAACTTTTTGGGAAGGCGAAAAGGGACTTTGAAAAATATTTCCTTGGTTCAGAAGGGAAATGGAGTGAACAAACATTAGGAGTCTCCTATAACAGTTCTTGCATAACGAGCTATGAAAACAAAGTTCTTTTCGGAACAATTTCATTTGAGTAAATAGTGAAGATCACATTGAATGAAATTGCCGATTGTGGGGTTGTAAATGATATAATATATCCTGACGCCTTTCCGCAAGGGTCCCCCAAAGGGTAGGCAGAGGTATATAGGCAGTACCCACACACCTACTTTCCGCCATAGATATATTTTAGGTGCCTACGTGACAGATGGCGATTCCATCGCCGTTACTCAAGCACGACTATACATACGCCTTTGAATTGCTTCTCAAACGTATGCAGGTTTCCTCTCGATGTTTTCCTTCACCGTAAAGCTCGTGGTGTGACTAATCACTGTACTTCAGTTCAGAAACACTTTAGTACAGTCGAGATTCGAACATGCGATCTTTGTGTAGCAGGCAACTACTCGAACCACCCGGCCACCACGGCTTATTAAATGATATTAGATAAGCATGTGTAAAAGGTATTTTGAAAGATTGATCGATAGATAAATGCGATCGTAGTAGACCTATCGAGTTCAATTGCGCGTTTTCACTGATTACACAAATACGCAAAAATTATCATATAAATCAGAAGATATGTGTAAAGCAGATCTGAAGATAATAAGAAATATATTTATTATTATGAACAAAGAGAATCTGCCGCAAATGTAAGTAGTTTTTTTTATTAATATTAAACAGCCCGGGTAGGCCGTGCTTAAATTAATCAGCCGCAAATCTAGAACTTAAAAAGTTTCAGATGAGCTTGAACTTCTACATCGACTTGATAATACCCTTTACAATCAGAAATCTTATCAATATTATCAGATGTATCTTATTTATTTATCCAGTTACAACGGAATTTCCAATCCAATTACAATTATGAAGTAGGTATGGAAATATTACGGAAGAAAAACATTTCAAGAAAATATTACGCGTCACAATTGTACTGTACTGTACATGTGTGTAATCCATATAATGTATGTATCTAATTCAACGTTACATTCTTTCATATTTTATCTCAAGACTCAACTCAAATGCATATTCAGAATGATCGCTGGATTTTTATAGAATGCCAGCGATCGTAAACCTTTGCAATAAAACTGATCTTCCTCTACATTATTCGCAATAGTGTCGAAGGAGAATATTCCAAAGGATTTCGATAAAAATGATTTATTACTTTGTTGAGATTATCGCCGTTAATTCACGAAGCATCTCGTAAATTAAGATTCTATGGCGTAAAGGAAAGTATAAAAGATAATGCTAGATAGATAGTAAATGGAAGGAATTGCTTCAGAGACGCCAACAAGAGCCCAGCTTACGATGAAAGAATGATAAGTATGTCCAACAGACACAGAGCGCCAGTTCTCTTTAGACTTACATACTTCTTTAGCTTTGTCCACATTCTACAGTCTCACAGCAAGTATTATTGCTGGTTGGTTTCGAGTTCCGGCGTGAGAAGAGCCTAGCTCTTAAATGTATGATGGTGCAGGAACTGAGACAGTGAGCGATGGCCCCAAAAGTTTTGTGCGCAATGGAACTCGGTTGGTTGCCTTTATCTATATTTTATCGAATAAAACACGTGTTCACTTATTCATCCCAGCCGTACGTGTGCGGAAATACCGTGCCTGTGAATTGGGGCGCAGCGATATTGCGGTCTTTGGTACCAATACTCTGTTTATATTTTAAACTACAATGCTTGCTTCGTGCGAGTATGGAACGACACACGCAAAACGTGTAAGAAAAACATCGACTAATCAACTATAGGTACATATAAAATAGATATACATGCTTGAGTAACGGCGTCAGACTCGTTATTTGTCACTTTCGCACATAAGTTTACTTCTACATAATATGTAGTTTAAGGCTATCTTCAAATATTACATCCTTATTAAGTAAGCTTATTACAAGAGTACATGATAGTCAAGCGAATGAATTGCTTCTTTTGCAAAAAGGTACATGTGTAGAAAAATATCTTAAAAAGGGGAATGTATGTAAGGGAACGTATGTAAAAAGACCGGGGAGTTGGTTTCGCTATTTCTTCTTCTGCCATGTTTTTGTTGAAAACTGTCATATCTTACTTCTTACTAATAATATATAAAAAAATATATATCCTCACGCCTTCCCCGAAAACGGCGGCGAAGAAAACATCGAGAGGAAACCTGCATACGTCTGAGAAGAAGTTCAAAGGCGTTTGTGAAGTCGTGCTTGAGTAACGGCGACGGACTCGCCATCTGTCACGTTGGCACCTAAAATATATCTCTGGCGGAAAGTGGGTGTCTGGGTATTACCTATACACCTCTGCCTACCCCTTCGGGGACCCTTGTGAGAGGCCTGAGGATATATAATATTTTATTATTATCAATACTCAGCAGATCAAAAACCCATCACATTCCCCTTTGAATTTGTCAATTGAAATATACATAAACATGTACAAGTCATTATTGAAATATATGCATATCTATATACGCAAAGAGCGCTCAAACATTTGTACTCACAGGATGTAAACATGTGAACTCGCACATCCAAATTACAATAGGCAGTGAACATCCGAGACAAAATTACATTTCGCTGTATTTCCTTCAAAAGAAGCTGATAGCTTCGACTTGCATCTGTTGAGCGAAAAGAATCCCGGAACATGGTCCTTCCGCATACAATTTGTATTTGAAGGCTATATTTCATTTATGAAACGTGTCTGAGATGTCTTCGAAATATTTGAGAGGGTATCTTGACAAATGTATTAGTCAGTGTGAATATTGTTTTTTTATCGATATCTTTTTATTTCTCTTCACGCCTTCCCACAAGGGTCCTCAAAGGGGTAGGACAGAGGTATATTTTAGTTAAAAATAAATAAATTAACAGTTACTCAAGCACGAACGTCTTTTAATTTCTGCCCTAACGTATGCGGACAGTATACTTAAGTTCAGTAAAAACTCATGAATAAAGACGAAATTCGAACTTGCAATCTTTGCGTTCCAAGCTCTGAAACTCAAACACCACAAAAATATTGAAAACTAGCCTTTTCCCGTGGTTTCACCCAAGTCAAATTTAACTATCCACTCCTTTGGATAATAGTTTAACGACATACAGCTGCCTTGCTACATACCTAGATTAATATTTTTTGTCTTCACTATCGCATTAGTTCACACTGTAATGATAGTTTTAACCGAGAAATAAAAAAATACTTGAAGTTGACACATTACACACATTTTTCGCCCATTCTCTGACATAATCTCGGACCTATTAATTTAGGTTCCTTCAAGACCTTTTCCAATGCCGTCTCTAGCTCTTGGTGTCAGGTTATTAATTAAGCTTAAATCAATGTTACAAGTGGACGCCCAATAGTTCACGCTTGAGTTACACAAGTTTGCTCGAGTCCAGGTTACAGGGCAATTGAGTTTAATTTGCGAAGTAAATAGTAACCTTATCTTTGGAATTATAATTTAAGCAATTCTTAGTTCAATTATATGTTTAAATATTAAATCCATGCTACGAGTATATAACAAAATTGAATGATACGATTTTAAGACAAGCTTAGTTTCGTATTTCTTTAAGCTAAATAATAGGGCCGTGGTGGCCGAGTGGTTCGATAGTTCGTAGTCGCCTGCGACACAAAGATAGCAAATTCGAATTCCGACTGTGCCAGTGAGTTTTTCTGGACTTAAGTACAGGGATTAATCAAACCACGAGCTATAGGAAACCTGCATATGTTTGAGAAGAAATTCCCTTCCCATACCATAACTATACATAGTCTTTCGATTTCTTCTCAATCATACGTGGGTTTCCTTTCGATATATTCCTACACCATAAAGTTCGATGTCTGAAATGACTGCACTTACCTGCTGAAAAACTCAGTACAGTCGGGATTTGAACTTGCAATGCAATATAAGTGTTGCAGACGACCGCTTGGACCGGCTGACCGAGTGGCCACCACGGCTCTCGACACTGAGAAACGGCGATGGCCCGCTATCTGTCACGATGGCACCTAAATATATTTCAGGCGAAAGAGCTCGACTCTACCTATCTCTTTACGGACCTTAATGAATCGTTCAGAAATATACAAAATTTTAAAATAATTATAGATTCACAAATTTTTATGAATACTAATTATTATATAAGGCTAATTATTGTAAATGTTGATAATCTTTATAAAAACGTAGGTTTAGTGGCTCAATTTGTTATGGGTATCAGATTTTACGCGAGATAGATATTAGCACGTTCAGTTGATAAGGCTGGATATAGTATCCATTACATAATACTTTGAAGACTTAGACATGAGAGTAGTTCCTATGTCTTTAAAGTTCTTTAAAGGTTTTCTCAGGTCTTTAAAGTTAAGTAGACCTAAGCTTGTAAATTTAACCTTGAAGAAAAACTAAAAGAGCATTCAGAGGAGTACGGACTTAGCACAATCAAATAGAGGCTTTTCATAAAACATAAAACTCAGATGACGAGAAAAAACCTGTGAACTATTTGTATATTGTGTGTCCAGGGTGTAATTAATATTACATTAATTAATTATATTGATGATGCAAATGCCTGAGTGTAATTAATATCAGTTGGTTGTGAAGTACGATCTCAAAGTATGTCATACGTATTTGAAATATACCAATGTTTTCCTTTGCCGTAAAGCTCGTGGTGTGACTAATCACTGCACTTAAGCTCAGAAAAACTCATTGGTACAGTCGGGAGTCTACCTAGCAATCTTTTACCAATTTAATATATAATGAGCCGTGGTGGCCGAGTGGTTCGAGCAGTTGCCTGCGACGCAAAGGTCGCAAGTTCGAATCCCGACTGTACCAATGACTTTTTCTGAACTTAAGTACAAAGATTAGTCACACCACGAGCCTTACGGTGAAGGAAAACATCGAGAGGAAACCTGCATACGTCTGAGAAGAAATTCAAAGGTATGTATAGTCGTGCTTGTGTAACGGCGATGGACTCGCCATCTGTCACGTTGGCACCTAATATACCTCTGGCGGAAAGTGGGTGTGTGGGTATTACCTATACACCTCTGCCTACGCCTTCGGGGACCCTTGTGGGAAGGCGTGAGGATATTATTATTATTTATTATTATTATTATAATATATTTCCCTTTTAAATTCTCGGGTTCTGAAAAGGGTCCTTTCTTCGTACTCCTTAACCTTTACGAAGGATTGTTATACATATATAGATACACATTTTCAAATATAATTGCTAGTCTTCTTGGCACATCGGTATCCCGAGGCGAGGATACCGATTTGGGACAAAATTTTATCTGTAAGTAGTTAGTTTCAACTGTTCTTTGTTAATATTGTTAATTGTTGTTATTGTAAATAAACAATTATTGTTATAAATAGGAAACGCTAATTATTTGGTGTTCGAGTTTTCTGACAATTTGAAACAATGATGCTATAATACGTTTGTAGACTACAGCATTATTTAGTCCCAGAAAATACAAATCCCAGACGAAATAAATTACCGTCTTAAACTGGAAAGTTAAATCAAAAGCTCGTTAACAGAATTAAACAAATTATATTAAATAATTCATTAAATGACTGTACTGCTGTTATCTCGGGTTGTAATGGTCAAAGTTCTGAAAATACTACAGGGCGCCCAGTATCCGGCAGGTTTGCAAAAACTTCGCTTTTAAATTGCCTTTGAACTTGTCGTCGGCCTATCTTTCATCTATTATGAAATTAATTTAAGAATCTTTTCTTTTGTGTGGATAATTAAGAAAGGAAAATCAGAGAAGGGTCAAAGGAGATGTGCATTTTTATTTACCCAGGCCTTTAGAGTCTTAGAAAAGATTAATATTTTAGTTTATGAATTTCGTTGCGTTTTCAAAGCGTAGTCTTTTGTGGGGCTATTTAAGCTGTGAGTGCTAGATCATAGGTTGACTGAGTTTCCAAGGAAATCTGAAAGCGGTCAAGGTCATTTTATGAATACATTGTAATGAGCTACAACACGCATGATGTATATACATACATATCATCACGCCAAGTCGTTAACGGGGTAGGCAGAGAGTATAAAGCGCCAGTTCTCTCTAGACTTGCATACCTCTTTCGGTTCGTCCACATTCAACAGTCTCTTCATACATGCTCGTCGGTTTCGAGTACTCTTGACGTTCCTGTTATTGAGCGTCCGATCGATTTGATCTAGGAAGTTGGACCGTGGTCTGCCTCGTCTTGCACACTCTTACGATGCGTTCCTTTAAAATCATTAGGTCACATCGCTAACCAAAATAAGTGTGAATTTACGCGTTTCATAAGCAAATTCATATATTTAAACTCCTAATACCGTTCTATAGGGCATAAATGCCACCACAATGGACCGTCTTTGTGCTTAAACCTCTATTTATAAAGGTCTGAAAGATAATACTTCAGGTGGGGTCTTATTTCCCGCCTCGCGAACAATCAATTATTGATGTGGGTTGGTTCGCCGAGGAATCCCGTATTTTGGGGAGAGCTTACGTCCCGTAAGAAACGTTGGCTACATTCAAGTAGGAAGCTAGAAATAAATTTGCTCATATATTGTATTGTTGTTTCGTTTCAGTTCGGTTATTACTGATGGCATATAACTAATATTTTGTATAACTATTTTTATTTCTTTTTGATCCAAGTACTTTAGAATTCAGTCGTTCAGTTTAAAGCCCCACTTTGTTTTCATCAATGAGATTTCTTAGTCTGATCTCAGTAAGTGTGAAATTCGTAAAATGTCCACGAAGCAAGTTAGGTACAGTTAAGTCATGCTCAAATGTTCGAGGCCAAACCAGCCATCTGACACGTCGGATCTATAATACTAGAAATAGATGTTGGTTTCGTAGTTGGTAAAGCATTTCTGGGGTTTAAATTGTCAAAGTAGTTGACCACGACCAACCACTTGTCCACCACGACTATATTTCTCTTCATTTTAAGGAGGGTTTATGATAAAGTGATGACAAGTCCATCTCCGTTACTCAAGCATAACTACACAAGCATGTAAAGCTCGTGGTGTGACTAATCACTGTACTTAAGGTCAGAAAACCTCATTGGTACAGTCGGGATTCGAACTTATAATCTTTATGTTCCTGGTAACCCCAGAATATAAAGTTTGCCACGGCAATAAAATAAAAGTACTACGAAGATGAGAAAATTCATCATCTATTATGAAACAGCAGTCGTCTTTGAAATGTATAAGATATAAATGAACGGTGTATAAGTTTCAGCCAAGCAATATAATATGTACACACCACACAAAGTCTCCAAGAACTTGTTATGACTATGCAGCTTTCCTCTAGATTCTCGTGTGTTGTTTATTAGTTTTAGTTTTTTAGTTCCTTTTGCCGTCACAAGATGTCGTTAGTCGGATGTTGTAACGCGCTATACAAGTATTCTCTGCACAAAGTAAATAGAAATATCATTCATTACGTAGTGAGTTTCAATTAACATTATTTTATCTAGATTTTATATTCGGAATAAAACATACCATATGTGCTAATCCAGCAGAGCTTATATTTTGTTTTGTGCTGTTATTGAGTAACTAACCTCCATAAATATATGTACATTACAAACTTTCGCATTTAATATCTTAATAAGATTATTCTATTTACTAACAATGTCTTTATTCATGAAAAGATATAAATCATAACAGCTTTCTCAATGTTTGAATTCCAACATTTTCAACTCAACCTCAATCCAGAGAATTTTCATGAACTCAAATGCAGTTATTTACATTATTAAATGCAGTTCAAACTAAAGCTGCATTTTTCTGGATAAAGGAGGAATTTGAGAACGTGTATGACGCTATTATTGCGACAGGATGCCACCCGATTACCGTACAGCTCCTGCAAATAATGGTCTGTTTAACACCTCTGCTATTTAAGATAGATGTAAGGGTTACGAAAATTATCTAGCACTGTATGCTGTGTCAAATCTATCGATGCTGAAATCCGCAAGGTATTGAAATTAGTTTCCGCTATTTCGCCACCTTACTGGATGAGAATGCAAAGCTAAAATCTAAAAAATTTTGCACGCATCCAAGCAAATGAGAATTATAACAACATACGAGTACGTAGAGCATCTACGCCGTAGCTACGAGCGTAGCGTTACGTAGCATTTTCGTAGCACTGGTAACAGTGACGCCAATTTACGCGTACTAATTCGCTACGCTGTTAGACCCCAGTCAATTCATTAATTTATTTTAATATTATTATAAGCAAGCATGTATGAAGAGATTGATAAATGTACATGAAGCATCTGTAAGTGTAGAGATAACTAGCGCTCTGTTTCAAGAGCCGTAAATACACAAACAAGTAGTTTAATTTTGGTGGTAAAAAAAGGGTACATTTATTTCTACAATTATTCCGCCACTTTTTAGTGAGAGTCTAAAGTATTGACTAAAGGTCTGAGTGTATATTATACACACAACTTATTCTGTATGACTACTGTTTAGAATTTATTTAGATTAATAATAAATATTTATAAGAGTATTTAAAGAGATATACAGATGTGTATTAACTCCCTCTTTTCGCCGGAAAAATATACACCTCGAGCTATCCCTCTGACCTCCTCTTTCCGTCCTTTTACTACAATTGAAACAATTCTCGCCCTAATAATTTATTTCTTTATATTAATATATTAAGAGCCGTGGTGGCCGAGTGGTTCGAGCAGTTGCCTGCGACGCAAAGGTCGCAAGTTCGAATCCCGACTGTACCTATGACTTTTTCTGAACTTAAGTACAGTGCTTTACGGTGAAGGAAAACATCGAGAGGAAACCTGTATACGTCTGAGAAGAAATTCAAAGGCGTATGTATAGTCGTGCTTGAGTAACGGCGATGGACTCGCCATCTGTCACGTTGACACCTAATATACCTCTGGCGGAAAGTGAGTGTGTGGGTATTACCTATACACCTCTGCCTACCCCTTCGGGGACCCTTGTGGGAAGGCGTGAGGATATATTATTATTATTATCTTTTTATTAAATTATCGCCGCAACTGTTATGTTTGCATTGCCTACTCGCACTTTAAATCAATTTCCGTACATAAGTCTCTGAAACTACCGTTCAAAAATACCCCTCGTCATTTTCCTTATTACTATAACACTGGTAACAAACGGCAAAAGGTTCAATTTAGCGCCAATCAAGGTACGACGAAGGGCCTGCCCTCAGCCTGGCGTATATTCCGCGGCGGATGTGTAGAAGGGCAATCAAAAAGCACTCGAGCGTTAGGCGAGCAATAGGCCAATATATCCGAGGGAAGGCTTTGTCGATTGTCTTATCACTGTCTTGTACGGTAGTGTTGTAAAATAGAAGTGTTCTCTTGTTTTTTCCAACCCCAAATCTGAAGTTTTTTCAAGGTGGCGAGAAAACAGAAAAGGGGTGCGCTGCCTCCCTTTTAACTACTTAATTATCATCATAAAAGCCGTGGTGGCTGAGTAGTTCGAGCAGTTGCCTGCGACACAAAGATCGCAAGTTGGAATCCCGACTTGTCTTGACACAGTGATTAGTCTCACCACGAGCTTTACGGCGATGGAAAACATCGAGAGAAAACCTACATATGTCTGAGAAGCAATTCAAAGGCATACGTATAGTCGTGCTTGAGTAATGGCGATGGACTCGCCATCGACGTTGGCATCTAAAACATATCTCTTGCGGAATGTGGGTGTGTGGGTACTACCTATACACCTCTGCCTACCCCTTCGGGGACCCTTGTGGAAAGGCGTGTGGATTTATTATTATCGTCATAATTCCATCTTTATGTCTCCCGCAAGGAACGCCATAACGGCCTAGCGCTCTTCTTTCTGTGGTAAACCTGTTTCGAAGCAGAGTGTTATTATTCTATGGCGAAATTATCAAATCTTGATTTGTCGTCCGCAAAGAAAGAATTTGTCGCTTCGCAGAGTGGTATATTATTTACCGCTCGGGCGATGGGCACTGGCATGACTTCACTTTATTTCTTACAAACTTTAGATGAAAAATCGAACTAAGAATAATTTATTATTAGATCTACCTACCTATACACCTCTGCCTACCCCTTCGGGGCCCTTGTGGGAAGGCGTGAGGATATATTTATTATTATTTATTAGATCTAATCACATATCATAACATGCATTTTTCACTGCAGGCTTCATAAAAAACCTATATTACATACATATAGATATCATCACGCCGAGTCCCTAACGGGATAGGCAGGGACTATGGAGCGCCAGTTGTCTCTAGACTTACATACCTCTTTCGCTTATAGCCTATATTAGTTATAATAACACGAATACAAATTATAGCTCCTAATATGATTCAACAAATACAGACACTGTCCTTGAGGCCAATACATACCAGGCTCTTTTCCCAGGATTCCAGCTGCGTTTTTTCGCTGAATAGCTGATCAATAATGTAAATATATTTGCTTCCTTGATCGCACCCCCTTTTTCTTAGCCGCGCACTTAAAGCTGCACATAGATACACAAAGCCTCTGTACACCAAAGTCCGGCTGTTACTACCAGCGGTACAAATTCATAGCATTGCAAGCATCCATAGGCGATGATAACCGCTAACCATCAGGTGGACCGCATGCTTGTTCGCCACCCGTGTATAATAAAATAAAATTTTAAAAAATATAGTTAGTTATTTCTTCTGAAAAATTCTCGATGGAACAAAATAGATCGTACCCCGCCCTTGCTAGCGGAAGTAGATAATGGGGCATTACTCAAAGTCGTTCATCCCTTCGATTAAAGGATTATTGTATTGCTCGCTAAGCTCTGTTCAGATGGGGTACAATTGAAGTGAATACGTTTTATTTGCGTAATAGAGATCATTTTAGTCACTGTTTTTTTTAAGTACTATATGTATTTTTGTATGTACTATATGATTTCGAGATAAGAAACCTTTCTGCTTAATAATTTTTTATGTAATTGTTTTTTTTTAAGCTGTATATGATTTCGCATTTTTTGGGGCTTAAGGCTTATGTTGATTCATTTATGTAACCACCCCATCCAGACGCAAAGTGAATAAATATACTCATCACACAAATGTTTGCTTTTTTACTAAAAAGTGGCCATCGAGCATATATTTTATAGTGCATATCATTTTAGGTGCTAACTTGACAGATATCAAGTCGAGCTACTCAAGCACGAATATACTCCTTTTAATTACGTCTCTTATGTTTTCCTTCACCGTAAATCACGTGATGTGACTACTCATTTAAGTTCAGAAAAACTCGTTAATACAGTCGGGATTCAAACTTGCAATCTTTGCGTGGAAGGTTAAAACTACTCGATCAACTCGTTCACCACGGCTCTCGCAATGCCTAATATTTCATATAAAAAAAACGCCTGCAGTAACAAATTAAATGCGAATAATTTAAAGAGCACCAGAGAACCTAACAAGAATATTATTTGCTTGTGGAAATTCCTTCTCCAAATGTCAACATTTAAATTAACGCCAATCCGATGTCACGATTGGAAGCAAAACAGCTCGACCTGTAATAGGATCGCACCGTTTCGTAGCGCGATCGAGTTACGAACATAAACTCTGTTTTACGCACCAATTTGCTTAATCGGGTCGCGACACTCTCGTTTCACTGACCGGTGCTACCTGGTGGTATTATTCGATTACCAGTTATCGATAAATATGACCTGGGAATAAATGATGGAGTTCGTTAACAAGTTAATTATAAAACTGTAGTGGCCGAGTGGTTAAAGAGCCGTAATAAATCACACTACGAGCGTTACCTGATCTGAGAAGAAATTCAAAGTGGCATTTGTCTCACTAACAACAAAATTATATTAAACTCTTCTCTCTAGGAGGCCTCTGAAACGCATGATTTTGAACATACTTTTTTACACGAACTAAGGCTTGCGTTCTAACGCAAATCATTACATATTAAAGAACTAAAGTCTCCATTCGCGTATGTGTGTCTGTAAGCCATACATTAAACCTACCCAGCGGTTTTCACCAACAGATAGAGTGTTTCATACAGAATGCTTGGGTATATTATCAACTAAGGTTTTGACTAAATTTGTTGAAGCCGCCCTACGACACAATTGTTTTTTTTTTTTGTATTGTCTCTCGTAGTTTGAGTTCCGGGAACTTTTGCTACTTAACCGGGCAAAGGGTACGACACAAAAAACATGCAAGCGTAATACGCTTTACTACCCGTGCGAAGCCTGGGCGGGGTACTAGTTGGTAATAAATAAATGAGTGACTAAAACCTCTTTGTGACGTGCATGACATTGCTTCACACACACAGTAGACTTCAATTTGAATAAGAACAAAATAATCCTTTGTAGTAGTTCCATATGGAACAGGTAACAGTTCGCGAGCCGGCAACAACTCGGGTTCGTTATCTGTTCTCTCCAACGTAGTTGAATGCAATGCTGTCTGTGCATTTACCCGATCTGTTGTGTACAACTTTACCTTGGAATCACAGACAATATTACTATGTAGTTTGTTTGGTTTATATTATTTATTTATTTATTTACACACACACCTTAACATCCTTACAGTAGGTATACCAATATGATGTTAAAAGAAAATAATAATAATAATAATAACATTAAACTAATTTACAATATAATATAACAAAATACACTTTAAAAACTTATGTTTATCAAATAGTTTCTAAGAATTTTCTAACTGTTTCTGCGAGTTTCGGCAGGGTCTGGTGATATATATCTACATCATTAGACATGGTGTTAAGTTAAACATCATGCTGTATTACTGAGAAAAGAACACTGGTTGTTGCGCGGATGGGAACAAATTATTATCTGACCAACGTGAATTAGGTGAATCATTCGAAATTCGAAATTTCAGGAGATTGTCTTTTGTCGAGCCGTGGTAGGAGAGACAGAACGAAACGACAGAAAGATTATCAAAAGATATTGAAAGTTATATAAATAAATTATATTGATAATAATAATAAAATATATTGTAAAATAAACGTGCAGAACTCCATGTTAGTCAAATAAATCGCCTCGTGACTACGTAATGCTTACTTTGAGGCCTACAGCACGCCTTTGATGTTCTCTTTTGGTATAGGTATTACTCAGGATCAGTAAGGGCGATAGGCTCACCACTATTAAAGCTAAAATATGAAGGAAGGAAGGCGAGGACTGACCAATATACATATGGGATATATATCATCATCATATTATCACCCCAAGTCGTCAAGAGGTTATCAGTGTGAGTAAAGCGCCAATACTCTCTAGACTTACAGATCTTTTTCGATCAATTCAATTCACCAGTCTCTTTACGGTACATGCTCGCTTTTGCCGAGTACTCTTGAAGTGTCCATCTTTGAGTGTAGATATTATTCATAATTCGTATGCGTTATCGTCTACAGCTATAATATATCCTCACGCCTTCCCATAAAGGCCCCAGGGTAGGCAGAGGTGTATTGGTAGTACCGACAAACCCACTTTCCGCCAGAGATATTTATGCAGCTTTAATGGGTATCAAAAATAATGTAATATTATACCAATTAGTTTAAGGTCCATAAACCACGTCAATTAGTTACCTTGCAGATCATTATCGTACCGCATTATAAGCGACTGGAAATTAAGTGGAGCGATTGCTTCCGAAACGCAAACATTTGCTGGGCAATTAGTGTCATTTTATCATGTTTATTTTAGGCATCGTTTACTTTAATAATGTTAGGATATGGCGTGTACACGATACTTTCTGAGATCCACACAGAATGGACATAACTAATATTTCAAGTTTTTAATCATAACATTCTTTGACTTTACAGCTTTCCCTAGCAGGTTTCCTCAATATATGTTTCACTAATGTTATACTCTCGGTATCATTATTCGTACATGTCCATAACAAATTCATTGAACAGAATCGGTACTCATTTATACCGGCATGCATGTATGAAGTAACAAAGCAGTATGAAGCGATAGTAGTCTGTAAGTCTAGAGAGAACTGGTGCTCTTCTGTCTCTGCTTCATTAATCTTCATAACGAATGTATGAATGACACATAATCGAGCCCTCATGTCTGGCCTAGTACTGGTTAGCGTCCTCATAAATATGTTAATATCATCGCACCGTCCCTCACGGGTTCGCTCCAGACTTACATACTTCTTCGCTTCTTCCACGTTCATCAGTCTCTTTAGACATGTTCGTTGGTTTCAAGTACATATTTCTTCATCGCTTCGATACAAGTCAAATAGCGGAAGGTAGCTAGGTAAGCTAAGGTATTCGGACAAGATAAATACTTACTAATTTCAAGTGGTAAAGTTATGTTATTATGTGATGTGAACTGTAAAATCTGATGTGACTTCGGTGTGTGAATCACTGACTGTTACACTTGATCACAAAACTTGAATATTCATAAGTTAGGTATCTTGACGTAGCTGGCACTAACACTAGTTTAAGTTATTTTATGTTAAGCAATTCTGATCCATCGTCGATTGAAATAAAATACATATATTTATTTATAAAGGAAAAAAGATAAACTTGGCTAAATATTGGCTAAACTATAATATATCCTCACGCCTTCCCACAAGGGTCCCCGAAGGGGTGGGCAGAGGTGTATAGGTAATACCCACACACCCACTTTCCGCCAGAGGTATATTAGGTGCCAACGTGACAGATGGCGAGTCCATCGTCGTTACTCCAACGACTATACATACGCCTTTGAATTTCTTCTCAGACGTATGCAGGTTTCTCGATGTTTTCCTTCACCGTAAAGCTCGTGGTGTGACTAATCACTGTACTTAAGTTCAGAAAAACTCATTGGTACAGTCGGGATTCGAACTTGCGATCTTTGCGTCACAGGCAACTGCTCAAACCACTCGGCCACCACGGCTAAACTAAAAGACTCATATCTAAAGCGTAAGCGAACAAATTAAAAATGAAAACAAATTCTACGATTGAGAAATGAATAAAGCAAATTCTTTATGACAATTATATAACGCTCCCTTGGTGTAACGTTATCAAACGTAGGTACCTTTTAAACTTCACACATGCTTTACGGCTCTAGAGAGCTATCTAAGTCATGAATTTCACAACTTGACTTTACGACATTGCGCCGAGTTGTACACAGAAAATTTGAACTTAAGACATAATTAACAATACTCTAAAAAAGCTTAACAATATTCGATATAGGCAGTTTGTTTCTTTGCACGCGCTTATCTGAGGCAAATTGTAACAATATTTTTGTATAGATAGCAGACCCAAGGGAGTTGAGCGGTATTTATATATATACGAGTATTGAGTAAATATAATATATGATATGATATAGCATCACGCCTTCCCCCAAGGGTCCCCGAAGGGGTAGGCAGAGATGTATAGGTATTACCTATACTCCTCTGCCTACCCCTTCGTGGAGCCTACTCCATACACCCACTTTCCGCCAGAGATGTATTTTAGGTGCCAACGTGACAGATGGCGAGTCCATCGCCGTTACTGAAACACGACTGTACATCTATAAATAATATATATCCTTACGCCTTCCCACAAGGGTCCCCGAAGGGGTAGGCAGAGGTGTATAGGTAATACCCACACACCCACTTTCCGCCAGAGGTATATTAGGTGCCAACGTGACAGATGGCGAGTCCATCGCCGTTACTCAAGCACGACTATACATACGCCTTTGAATTTCTTCTCAGACGTATGCAGGTTTCCTCTCGATGTTTTCCTTCACCGTAAAGCTCGTGGTGTGACTAATCACTGTATTTAAGTTCAGAAAAACTCATTGGTACAGTCGGGATTCGAACTTGCGACCTTTGCGTCGCAGGCAACTGCTCGAACCACTCGGCCACCACGGCTCTTTATCTATAAATATACATATATAAATACCGCTCCATATTATATATTTAAGTTGAATCATGACCATACCCCATAAAAAGTTGTATCTCCAATCATTAGTTTATCCAATAGGGATTTGGATCAGATTATAAGAAGAACTACGCTAATAGTATCGTTTTAAAGTGCTTAGTTCCAAACTATCCGTTGTCAGAGATTCTATCGCCAGGGGGCGCTAGTCGAGCAGACCGCATTCACACGTCATTTAACTCTACTTGTGGCACAACGAACACAACGCTTTGTAATGCAAGAAAAGTTGCAAATTAACATACCACTTCATGGTAAGCGGTTACCGCCACCTATTTACAGTCTTAATTATTTATTCCTCCAGTTCATGTGTGAACTGAGAGTAGAATATATCTCTAATATACCTCTGGCGGAAAGTGGGTGTGTGGGTATTACCTATACACCTCTGCCTACCCCTTCGGGGACCTTTGTGGGAAGGCGTGAGGATTATTTATTATGAGAGTAGAATATCATCTCTCTCCATCACTGGGCTCCAAGTTTCACGCCTTCACAAGAGTATATCCTCACGCCTTCCCACAAGGTTGCCCGAAGGGGTAGGCAGAGGTGTATAGGTAGAGCCCACACACCCACTTTCCGCCAGACATATATTTTAGGTGCCAACGTGACAGATGGTGAGTCCATCGCCGTTACTCAAGCACGACTATACATCGCCTTTGAATTGCTTCTCAGACGTATACATGTTTCCTCTCGATGTTTTCATACAATGCAAAGCTCGTGGTGTGTCTTATCCCTCTATTTAAGCCTAGAATCTCATTGATGCCGATCTGAGGGTTTGAGCTTGCGATCTTTGCGGTACAAGGGGCTTATATAACCAATCAACCACTACGGGTTTTCATTACGCTTTATACATAATTAGGTTTCATATGCTATATACTCCTTGCTTTCAGGGTACCTGGATATCTAAACTCACTCTAATACCTCACAAGTTACTTAAAACCATTCCACAGTCTTATTACGATATTAACAAAGCAAATGGGAGTTGCTTCTTAATTAATTTTTAATCAGAATAAAATGGTAACGGTTCTCAAACTGTAACAAGAGTTCGTATTATGAAATAAACTTAGCGTCTACGTTGCTTTAATATACCTAGAATACTGTTTATTGATTCTTTTACGATTAATTAAAGACACGTTTTGTCAGTTGGCAAATGTAAACCTGACGTACTTTACGATAGATATATATATTCAGGTGAAGATCAAATCGCTAAGTATTTTGGTGACCAGCTAATATTTGTTCCATGAAAAAATTTAACACCAATGTATATGTTTTGTCAATTAGCATTCCAAGCACTAATCTAAATTATTAAATGTATTTTTTCTGTAGTTAAGTAGTTAAATACATACATACATACATACATATCATCAAGTAGTTAAATGCGCTATATATTTGTTACATGTTGCTAACTATGCCTATATTTACTTTTTTTATCACATTTGACAGATAATGTCTCTATATAGGCACAGGCAATTGACTACAATATATATTTTTTTCTTTATTTTAATCGACACACTTCATTGATACAAAACATACTATTCAATTTTAATTTTACTCAAGCAATCTTCCGAAACCAATTTAAAACCCTTGTAAGATGTATAAAACCGGCTTAAACCGGTATTTGCACGTTCCTTAACAATGCAATTTGACTTAATTATCCAATTAGATCAAAAATTGTTGCGTTCCCCTCAAGGTTTAAGTGGAACCTTCCTTGGCAGGGCTACTATTTGTTAATTGGTTCCGTTCAACATTGACGGACATTTAATAAGCTGCTCTTAACAAACTTTTTAATTAGCTATGAAGCTTTCATTTTGAAAATTTTAATAGGTAAACACTTACTCTTTAATTCTAAAAGGAGGTGCTAAGATTTTTAACTCTTTTGTGGTGAAAAGGAACAAGGTATTTATTTTAGTTTGATTTAACCTGAGCCAGAAAATATGTTGCCTAATAAGCGGGCGGCATTGTGGGCGTAAAAATAAAGCAATAAATAAAATAATAATAATAATTCTTAAAATTATTAAGAATTATTATTGCTTTATTTTTACGCCTACAATGGTCTATGAAAGGGTGATGCAGAGAAGTAAAACCTTCTTATAGTATCTTTAGGTCTCACTAGATATCCCTATTTCCACCGTATAACCCGTGACAAGATATATTCCCGTGCAGAAGTTCTGAAAATAAAGTTGATGAGGTGCACATGGGATTGAATCTGCAATGTTCCATTCTCAGTTGACTTAAACACACAGTAACCTTGAACCTAAGTGAACTTAAAAATTTTAGTTAAAGTTCAATTAAATCACTAAACTATATCATACATATATTATTGACGCTTTTTAAGGCATCTACAGGTAAAATTACTACTGGAAAACATCGAGAGGAAACCTGCATACGTCTGAGAAGAAATTCAAAGGCGTATGTATAGTCGTGCTTCAGCTTCAGTCGCCATCAGTCACGTTGGCACCTAATATACCTCTGGCGGAAAGTGGGTGTGTGGGTATTATCTATACACCTCTGCCTACCCCTTCGGGGACCCTTGTGGGAAGGCGTGAGGATATATTATATTATTATTATTATATATTATAATTCTATCAAAAAAAATCCAAACCAGAGAGAGACAAAGAAAGTGTTATTAGTCAAATAACGTAAAGATTTAATAGCCATAAAATCTCTCCAAAGTTGAATGTTCCAACTTTTCATCTCATAAATTGCATGCACAGTTAATTTTCTTGTATACTTATACTGTTTAAACTTTAATCAAAGAAGCGAGTGCAAATATACGCGTTTATCTGCTGATTAACATCTTGTACAGTTGAGTTATGGCACAGTAAGGTTTGCTTTGGCTGAGATGAGAGCTCTAAGAAACAGCAGAAGATATAAATGACAGTTTAATTTGGGTTTCAAAAGAGGATTTCATCACAGGAATGCATACCATCGTTATCACGTTTAATTTTTTTTTTATTTTTTTTTTATTTATTTAAATATGGAACCTATCCATTAATAGTTCCATGTAAATACAGACCAACATTGTAATCGAAATCGCTCATGCCGTTAAGAATTGCCTCTACCTGCCAGAGCCAATCATGGCAATGGGTTTGAGTACTAATGTTAAAATAAAGAAATCAAATATATACCTATAATGATGGATATCATATTACAGAAAAATATCCCGCTTCGCAATATTTTTATACACTGCACAATTTAAAGATATCACTTTAAACAGGAAAAGGTTGTTTGTAAATATGTTAACATGTTTTAGTGGATTAACTCAAAAACTACTAAACCATTTTTTTAACATCACTTTCACATTATTTCGGAGTAACATGAGCTTCCTTACATAAACACATGAACGTTTTATTAAAAAAATTAAGCCCCTTCATAAATACCAGCAATAAATAACATAGGTAAAGTCGTGGGGCACCTCTAGTAGTTTATATTAAGCGACAATACGATAAATAAAATCTGGAACAAAGGAGCGTTAAAGTTTCCAGGACTGCGCTCAGCAGAAGTAAAAAAGCATAACAATTATAAATCAACAATACGCTAGAACAATAGAGACTAGAGTGCTTGGTCTAGTCCCCGGCTTTTATTATGTTAAGCTAGATCTTTCGTTTCGCGACAGCAATAGCGACGACTAGTCTATAGGACTGACCGTATTTGCGTTTGTAGTGCTAACGATTTTCTGAGTCAATCGTAAAAGCAAATAATTTTGCGATTATAATTTTTATTCATTATGTTTCCGTAGTGTTTACATGTGTAGTAATATAAGAGTCGTGCCGTTCGAATGGATCGAGTAGACGCCTGCAACACATTGCAAGTTCGAATCCCGACTGTACCAAAGACTTTTTACGGTGAACGAAAACATAGTTTGGAAGACTACATATGTTTGAGAAGATATTCAAAGCCTTATAGCTGTACTTAAGGAAATGTGAGAATTCACCTCTACCTGTCTTTTTGGGAAACTCTTGTGAGAAAATACAAATAAAAATTTGTTGTTAATTCTATTGGGTATAAGATTTTTCTATGGGTTCATTTATATTAAAAGTATGATAATATGTTTAAAGAATAGCATTAATCCTCGCCATTTCGTTGTCTATCGCTGTTGTAAGACACGAAATTAATCTTTAAAATGTGTTTGTATTGTAGCCGCCAACTAAACTTTCACATTTCATAATGAGATTTAACGCGTATGAGCGTTCTGCAAGCATTAAGGCTCATATTGCCGTGGACTTACGATTGCTTAAAATGGCTTTACGAAATTCAAAAGATCTTGATGTCATTTGAGCACAAGCGGGTGATTGTCGTCTGGTCATACACAATATTAAACGACATTTGTCATATATTCCTACATTATTATTATTATTAATCCATTTATTTCAGGCAACACAATAAAAGTAAACGTACAAATATATATAAATTTACACATTTTTCTGATAATCCCTACAAAACATAAACTTGTAAGGTGTTTAAATTTTTCTACTACCTATGCCTCTGCCTACCCCTTCGGGAAGGCGTGAAGATGTATTCGGCATGTACAAAGTCTAGATGAATATAATTGTAGTTGGCTAGTTACGCCCCAATTGATCCCATAATGCTATATATAAAGGACAATTTGATGCTTCAGCGGTTCTAATTCGCTATTGTGTCAGCTGAATTAGATTGACCAATATAGCAGTAATTTCGAGATTATTCAGCTTCCGTTGAAATGGTTTATCTTAATTTTCCCTAGGGAGTAGTACACTTACCGAGTCCATATTGAAACAACTGTCATATATCTTATTTTAGGCTGCTAGCCTAGTTGTGCCCGCGACTTCGTCCGCGTGGATTTTATCAAAAAAGTTATAATATTATAGTTTCTAAAATCGAAGTAGCCTAAGTTACTCCTATTTACTATTAGCTATCTAGCCAGTAAAAGTCCTGTCAAAATCGGTACAGCTGTTTCAGAGACTAGCCGGAACAAACAGATTGGTAAAAAAAATATATATATGTACCGTGTATAGTATATACATCCATATGCATTTAGCAAAAAGTGGTAAATTTAATATTACAAACAGACACACCAATTTTATTTATTTGTATATAGACTACGATATATTTATAACATCTTCACGCCTACCCATAGTCCGAAGAGGTAGGTAAAGGTTTGTGGGTAGTATCCACACACCTTCCACAGGGATGTTTATATAGGTGCCTACGTGACAGATGGCGAGTCCATCACCGTTACTCAAGCACACTATACATTGGTACGCGTTTGATTTTCTGCTCAAACGTTTGCAGGTTTCCTCTCGCTGTTAAAACGAAAAGTCGGACCACTCAGCCACCATCCAGATAAGGAGGAGGTAACAAACACACGTACATAAGAATTGTATATATTAAGATATATTTAACGTTGATACCGCATAGTACAGCTCTAGTTCATAATACAAACATCACATTCATACATTAATATTAAAAGTAACCCTCCAGTATTTCATACTAACGCCAACTTTAATATGAGTGTTTTAATCATCTATTCATTACGAGAACAATACGTCACACTAATTAAAAAGTAACAATAAAACTCCAGCGTTTACTGAACCACCCATTTTCATATTTACATCAAAAGCAACCTTAGCTCTAAAGGATTAAGGGTCAGCTATGCAAGGTTGGTAGAACAATACGAATGGCCCAATTAGTAAGATTTGCTCAGTGAATCGCGAGGTGTTGCTTAACTGTCGCTTAGTTCAAAAAAAGGTATTTTCATCTTAAGGAAAGTGACGATGATAATTATGGAGAAGTATAAAAAAGTTAAGTTGCAAAGTTTCACAATGCTCCTGTTTAGATGGAAGCCTGTTAACTCCTTTATATTGTTCGACGACGAAACTGCTTCGTTTTTAATTGTTTCTTTATTTTTTTATTTAAGCTGTCGACATTCATAAAAACGGCCAGGTAGTGATTGTATTTCTAAGCATAGTTGAAGGTGCCTCGCCCGCCACTTATGTATCCTCTCGCGTTCTAACAAGGGTCCCTGAAGGCAAAGGCAGAGGTGTATAGATAGAACCTACAGACCCAATGTTTTTACATAAATATATGGCATCACGTCGTGTAAGTACTTCACAGGGTAGGCAGGGACGGTAAGGCGCCAGTTCTCTCTCCATCAGTCTCTTAACATTCCTGTCTTTGAATGCTCGGTCTATTTTGAGCTAGGTAACATGGCCGTTTGGCCTCTTCTTCCAGGCACTACATTGATATGATATCGTAATAATATTTGTTCTGCATGTACAAAACAGATCCATTGAAGCTGACCAGAAATTTAAGGAATATTGAGAGACATATTAAAACATAAAATAAATAATGATATATTTTAGGCACTTATTAATTTTATATTAATAAAACTTAGTAATCACATCTGTCACGTTGGCACCTAATATACCTCTGGCGGAAAGTGGGTGTGTGGGTAACTGCTAACCTATACACCTCTGCCTACCCCTTTGGGGACCCTTGTGGGAAGGCGTGAGGATATATATATATATATCCTCACGCCTTCCCAGATTCCCAGATTACTATATATATATATATATAGTAATCACAAGGACATATTAAGGATTAGCTTGTAAAGTATCAAGGGCGTTTACACCTAATAAATTTCTTGACATAACAAAATAAGCATAAAGTGTACACAATGCTTTTATGGCTTAAGATTTAAGTCATAAGAGAGCTGTTGGTAACTTGGGTAATTTCGTTAAGACGTAAATCTCGCGATGGCCTGACGAGATTATAAAACATATCCGTAAATTTAATGACCTATTGTATTAACAACTGTGTTGTTTATTAATGTCTTTATAAGGACAATGGAGTTGGAAAACATGTGTTACAACACAAGTATAAATCCATACACGTATAAATCAGATGTGCCAACCGGTTTAACTCGTATAAAATTAGATTCATTGGTAGCTTTGTGGATTTAAAACATATCCTCGAGGATATCCAGAAGGTCGCCAACGCATCCCTGATACCCCTGGTGCTGCAAGCGTCCATAGGCGACGGTAATGGATTACCATCAGGCGGGCCTTATGCTTGTTTGTCACCCAAGTGGGATGAAAAGATAACAAAAATCCTATACTTTAAATCCAGTTAAAAAGCTATCACCGTATAATACCGTTCAGTAGTTTTGGCGTGAAAGAGGAAACACCATCCTCACACCTGAGCATTTTTTTTATATTAGTAGGATACAAAAGTATGACTAGCAAATGTGGTGAGACATTTTCAACCAGGGATTGTTATAGACGCAGAGTGCCTTATAGGGGAAACTATAGTATATCGCTAGTTCTCACTATAGGTACTATATACCTAATATATACACCAACGTGTTTTTTTTTGTATTGTCTCTCGTAGCCTGAGTTCCGGAAAGTTTTGCTACTTAACCGGTCAATGGCGAGACCTAGGCCTCCAGCTAGGCACTGCTTTATTGCTTCCCCTATGGAGGCAAGTTAAAAACGTGTTTAAAAAAAAAAGTTGAGTTTCATAAAATCTTAGATGACCTCTACACCGCGTAAGGAATACTCCTACCAAATTTCAAATCAATCGGCCTTATAGTTGCTGAGATTTAGTGATGAGTCAGTTCAAAAATGGGATGATGATGATCTCCTATATATATACAAAATAAATAAATAATTGTCTACTAACACTATGGATGATCTCCGAAATAAAATTATTATTATTGAGCCGTGGTGGCCGAGTGGTTCGAGCAGTTGCCTGCGACGCAAAGGTCGCAAGTTCTATTCCCGACTGTACCAATGAGTTTTTCTTAACTTAAGTACAGTGATTAGTCACACCACGAGCTTTACGGTGAAGGAAAACATCGAGAGGAAACCTGCATACGTCCGAGAAGAAATTCAAAGGCGTATGTATAGTCGTGCTTGAGTAACGGCGATGGACTCGCCATCTGTCACGTTGGCACCTAATATACCTCTGGCGGAAAGTGGGTGTGTGGGTATTACCTATACACCTCTGCCTACCCCTTCGGGGACCCTTGTGGGAAGGCGTGAGGATATAATTTAAAAAAAATTATATATATATAGATTAAGAACTGTGCGCCAATCCACACATAGTTAAACCTGAAAATGTTAGTTATACGAGTAGCTGTATTTGTATTTGGAGATTCTATACATATAAAGGTTATATCAGTTGCCTAGTACTTGTTACCTGGTATAGAATCAGTTATCTTTGTGTCAGGCGATCAAACCACTATTGTAATATTCCTGATCTTTTGAGTGACAAAATAATTGTTCTCGTAAAAAGGAGGGTTATACCCAATAAGCCCTTCTTTGAGTTACAACTATCCTCAAGGTCATACAAAAATACTTGTTAAAATATTCCACAGTCTAGCCCTGAATTATTCACGGACAGTAAAAATTCAAGAGGCAAAGAGCTAATAGAAATACAGGGGCTATCCGCAAAGGCGTACCCAATATGCATTAGAACGAAAATAGAAGGCGAGATTCCAACTGAAAATGTGGAACAAAGTTCCCGGTACCTTGTGAAATGCAGGCTTTGTGGTGAGCGCTCCTTCTATTTCATAATGCTAGGTCCACGGGCCGCAATTCAGTATGTGCGTTATTACGGTACACGGCGAGAACAAAATGGCATTTTTCGCTCATCGAAATTTTAACACTCTATTTTATACACAAAAGCCGTGGTGGCCGAGGAGTTCGTGCAGTTGCCTGCGACACAAATATCGAATCCCGACTGTGCAATGCAAATTTCACAGATAGGCAAGGGTCCTATACACCTCTGTGTATAGGTAATACCCACACAACCACTTTCCACCAGAGATATATAAGGTGCCAACGTGACAGATGGTGAGTCCAGCCGTTACTCAAGCACGACTGACTATACATACGCCCTTGAATTTCTTCTCAGACGTATGCAGGTTTCCTATCGATGTTTTCCTTCACCGTACAGCTCGTGGTGTGACTAATCACTGTACTTAAATTCAGAAATACTCATTGGTTTTGAACTTGCAATCTTTGTGCCGCAGGCAACTACTCGAACCACTCGACCACTACGGCTTCATCCTGTTAATACTAATAGGTAATGTATTAAATTCACAAATGGTGAGTCAGGCGAGACGTAACACACAACGTATCATATGTTATGTCTGTACAAACCATGCAGATTTCTTCAGGAATCCTTTTGGGTTGAATCCGGCAATCTTAAGTTTGTAGTTTCGTCTACATTAGCCACAAAGCCATCCAGGCTTTATAGCCAACTCCGATTAATAACGAATGTTTAAAAAGTAAGGCAACGGTAAACTCTTTGCTTGAACTTGTAAGACTGGAACACAAAGAGAGGAATGATGAATGCGACTTTTCGGAGATTAGCAAGCGTGTGAAAAATGTTTTTAACAGTACTTATGTGGGGTGTGTAATTGACTTTAAACTTAGCTACGAAGTTATGAAAGTTCTTTTTAGATCAAGACTTTTGCGGAGTTAAGGTGGCCAATTATTTTTTGGGTAAAGTACTTATGTAAGTAACAGGTATGCTGTGGAAATTAGTTAAGCTTATTTTCAGGGTGTATGGAACGGAGAACTTTTGTATAGTACTAGGATTTCATTCGTGATTTAATTATATCAAGCGACTACCGAGCGAGCCTTTGCCCGCGTTAGATTTTCTTTCGAAATTTTTGAATTATCTTTTAGTACAACTCTTCATCTTCACCAGTACTGAAAGCATACATACATACATATCATCACGCCAAACCCCTAACGGGGCAGGCAGAGAGTTTAGAGTATAGTACATACATATCATCACGCCAAGTCCCTAACGGGGTAGACAGAGAGTATAGAGCGCCAGTTCTCTCTAGACTTACATACCTCTTTCGCTTCGTCCACATTCATCAGTCTCTTCATACATGCTCGTCGGTTTCGAGTACTCTTAACGTTCCCGTCCTTCAGAGTCCGATCTATTTGATCCAGGTAGTTGGAACGTGGCCTTCCTCTGCCTCTTCTTGCACACACTTTTGCTTTGTATATCTGTTTCGTCAATCTTTCTTCACGCATCCTTTCTATGTGTCCAAACCAACGTAACATGCCTTTCTTCATCTTTACAATCACGCCCTCATTCACGCCAGTTGATTTGCGAATCTCTTAATTGCGGATTCGATCTAATATCGTTACGCCGCACTATTTTCGAAGAGATCGCATTACAACTGCATTCAAGCTATTTTCATATTTCCTCTGACATCACCAGGATTCGCTGCCATACAATAAGGTAGGTACCAATATCGCGTTGTGGACAGCAACTCGAGCATTCTTGCTCAGACTTTTACTGCCCATCAACGCCGACATGGCTCCATTCACCTTATTTCCGGCAGTTATCCTTCTTTCAATATCTTTTTCATACTTTCCATCTCGTGTGAACATGCTTCCTAGATATCTAGAGTATAGTATAGTATATAAATGAAAGCATCATGTTGCAATTTATTCGAGCAAGCAAGAGGTTCTCCTGACGGTATGTGGTTACCACCGCTAATATACACTTGCCACACCTGGGGTATAGGAATCATACATGTTTTTATTAGAAGAATAACAAAAAAGATCATGGTGAGATTGAAAATGGTAGAATTGAAACAATTACCATTATTATATTTATATTCTTGACGCATTCCCACAAGGCTCCCCGAAGGGGTATACAGAGGTACATAGCACTCACTCTTTTTTTAGCTTTTCGCCGGATATATATCTTAGGTGTCAACGATCCATCGCTTACATACTTTGAATTCTTTTCAAACGTATGTTTTCGTCCACCGTAAAGCTTGGGATATAGTATAGTCGGGATTGGAATTTGCAATCTTTGTGCATCGACTCGAATCACTCAGCCACCACGGCTCTAATAACAATTATTAATTATCCATAATCTTCCAGACGTAACTTGTTCCTCAAGAATAGTGGAACTCGTAAAACGACCTCGTCGGTCGGCTGTGAACTAACTATTGGAATACTCCAAACACCAATTAACATTGCTATGGTTCTTGAGAACAATCAACATCGCTTTTAATTACACTGATCATATTATTGATACTTAAGAAGCCGAACTGACTAGGACTTTCATGTTGCTGGTAGCTAAAGCGAACTTACAGAATCGACGAATGAAATCAAATGGAATTTTGAATGAAATCATAAATGTTATTATTAATAACCTAGTTAAAAAGATGAAGTAAGGAAAGAACGGAAAAGGAAAAATACATAGTAGATGATCATGGAAACACATCGTTTGTTGCGATAAATAATTTGAATAAAGAAAGGATTTAAAATTGTATCACAAGATGTGTACTTTTTATTACAATCGGCTTAACGACAAATTGACAGTTAAATTTCATTCCAAAAACCGATACTGCTTGTATCGGTTCATTGTTTGTAATTTACATTATGTTCAAATCCCAGTTAATGAAACGTACGTGATATATCGCCGTTGAGAGAGATCAGTAGCTCTGGGATTACTGTATAGTTCAGTCGCGGCGGCCTGTGTTGCTGCAATTAATTGTTACATTTCGCACTGAAACGTTGATTCTGTAACATTTTCAGCTTATGATTACATTCTAATACATAACTTCCACAAGGGTCCCTGAAGGGGTAGGCAGATGCGTGTAGGTAGTACCCACATACCCACTTCTTGCCGGGGATATATTAAATGTTCCAATGTGATAGATGTGGAGCCCATCGCCGTTGCTCAAGCATGAAGCATGCATACTACATACGTCTTTGAATTTCTTTTCAAACGTATGTACGTTTCCTTTCGATGTTTTCCTTCACCGTAAAGCTCAAAGTTTTAGGCGTATGAAGCCGCGGGGCATAGGTTAGTCTTTTATAAAACCGATAAAAAACTATG
The DNA here is from genome assembly GCA_016069955.1 of Drepana arcuata. NCBI lineage: Eukaryota > Metazoa > Arthropoda > Insecta > Lepidoptera > Drepanidae > Drepana > Drepana arcuata. The sequence goes on along the minus strand of JACCPG010002128.1, from coordinate 59,946 downwards.
GCGTCCTTTTAGTGTACAAACAGGCAAAGTTTAGTTTATTTAGGTTTGCATTATGTACAGTAAATGCGAACATTAGATGTGTTTTACTATATAAACCAGTCGATCAAAAGTAATAGACTAATAGACCTCTTTGCTCCAACCATATTGACCAGTATCTTCATGTACTCATTCGGTATTTTCCTTATAACAACTGTAAAATACCAATTGAAAATTCCGACGCAAATAGAAGCAACAATGCGCAAATTGTTAAGCTCCAACAATGGCGTGCTACCAACAAACAGTAAAACAAGCAACTGGGAGCTTTCATTCATGCTTCGAACAAGTTTAAATTGAATCTGTAGAACTTACCGGAGCTATATATGTAGATGATTGGAAGCGATCTAGCTTAATATTTTACAAGTTCCCTAACTACAGCTGCTTTCATACAATCCATTATGGACTTTAAATTCTGCACGATAGAGGTTTAATTACAATGTGGTGTTTCATAGCAGCTTACTATTATAAAAAATGCGAATGTTTATGGGGATATTGAAATTCTTTCACGCAAAAACTACTGAACGGATTCGGATGAAATTTTGCATAGTGATTTTTAGCTGGATTTATTTGAGTGTGTTTTATCCCAGAGAAATCATATTTTACGCGGTCTACATATTTTCTCCAAGTATTCTTCACCGCTATTGTTATGGTGTGATACATTATTTTATTTAATTTCAAGAAAAGTCAGTTCACTTCACGGCTTTTCGGGAGAACACGTAAACCAATTGACCATCGAATCTAATATCGTATCGTGACGTTAGACCTCAATTATCAAACTGACGCTTCAGCATTTTCCTTATATATTAATACTAATGTGCGCGGGGGTTCCACCTGTGAAAATTTTTGTTTTGATTTTTTATCTCAATAGATAATTAGCTAAGCTAACACATAGGCTATACATATTATATGATATATCTATGCCAAATTTATTTCCCTTCACCCGTTCTGGCGCGATTGAGTAACGAACAGACAAACTTTTGCATTTATAATATTATTAAGGGATTTATAGCAAGAACAGAATTTTCCATATATATTCGGTCCAAATAAATAAAGGTAGATCCCTGAGTAAACCATTTGGACCTCGCAAAGTTGTTGAACATAAATTCAAGGAAGAACACCAATGCAAAAGAAAGGACGGAGCGTAGAGCCAAAAGCTTAACTAGATTGAGTTAAATGGACTCACTTTTATATCTTACTTTGCAGTTGCTGTAACAAGATCCGACTTTTACATTGTCTCAATATAAAGAAACTTTTGTTTTTTACCTCTCACAATCTTTCAACTATCTCAATCTAAATACACGGTATAAATATTCGGTTAGAAGAATATATATTATTTTAAACGAGATATTTTTTGTGCTATTTCTTTTCTTAAGAATAAATTTGAATATTTATTCCACTAATATTAATTAGTCACACCTCAAGCTTTACGCTGAAGGAAATTATAGAGAGGAAGCCTGTATCTATGCGTTTGAAAATTAAGACAATAAATAAATAAATAAATAAATACCTGGGACAATTCCACACAAATTGACCTAGTCCCAAATTAAGCAAAGCTTGTGTTATGGTAACTAGACAACGATATATTTACTTATATATATAGATATATACTTAAATACATAGGACATCCAAGACTAAGGTACAAATATTCGTGTTCATCACACAAATATCTGTCCTCAGCGGGATTCAAACCCGCGACCTCAAGTTTCGCAGTCAGGAGCTCTAACCACTAGACCAGACGGTCGTCCAACAATGACATAGCCATGCTTGAGAAACGGCGTTGGATTTGTCGTCCATTACTGGAAGTGTGAAGTTATTTTACTATTCCAATGATAAGTAAAACAATGAAAGGAGGAGACTGTCAATCTTACTTCTACTAATATTATAAAATGTGAATGTAAGTTTGTTTGTTTGTTTCGCTTTAACATAATAGCTACTTGTCCGATCATCGTGAAACTTCGAACCCATATTCTCTAAGGTATTGGGAGAGATATATAATACTTCTTATTACAAAAAAAAAATATTACGGAATTAATGTTTTGACATTTATAGTTAGATTGACACCATAGGCACGTTCCGAAAATAAATCTAGATAACATTATACAAATGAAATCGATTTTTCTTGGATGAAATTGAGGAGCGATATAAAGCTAATAGCTCATAAAATTAATAAATAAATAAAAAATAATAAAAATAAAATATATTTAAATTAATATTGAAGAAATACTCTGAATCTATCATGCTACTTTTCCCACTTTAGTTTTTCCTATTTGAAAACGAAACAAGTTTCCGAGTTCCACCGTCAGTCAAAATGCCAATAAATTATGTCTGTACCGCATCTGGACATATTGTCGTTCTGCAAATTACTTATGAAGAGGAAATCGTAGCGAAGGATAACTATTGTATATTTTTCCGCCAGAAGGTATTTGAATTATTTTGATACAAACATGTGAGTACGTATTTTTTAGTTTATTTAGTTATTAACCTTTTTGATAATAATTACAATAGTTAGTTCATGGAGGACAAACGCTAATAGGAAAGATAATTCCAATGTAATCTTCATCAGGATTTTTCGCATGAGTTTGAGACAATTCTTCTTGATTGTTCTTTCGCTTTCTTATAATATCATACCTATTTAGTTATGTACTCCCATTTCGTACGACTAAGTTCATAAACCACAACCGTGCAGTAAACTCAAAGAAATATGATGCCTATTATCATCTCACAAATAAAGAATGATGCGTAACGTACGCGTTAACGTTACGTTTGTATTTTTAGGGCGCTGTGATATACTTAAGTTAATCAGTAAAACTCGATTTGAGTTAAGTTTAATAAAATATTAACATATGTCAATCTAAGAAAGACTTACGAGTTTCAACTTTAGTATTAGTAGTAAAGTTGAAAGTAATATATTGAACTCGTCAACATACAAAAAGGTTTATATTATGCATATAACATGCATGAGGTCCGTCTGATGGTAAGCGGTTACCGCCTCAATTATCCTTACCTTTTCATCTCAATGGATTTTATGGATGAAATTTTGTTTATTTTTTATTTATCGTAAATAGACCCTTCCTTGGTTTAGACAAAGGGAACAGTCTCATATTTTGTAAAGATGATGTAGAAAGACTTATGTACCTACAGACAAGCTAGACGGTGCTCGTATTCGAGGACCCTAAGTCTCCCGAAATTAAGCCTAAGCTGTAGGTCGTAGGACATAACAGAAACTTATATACATAAAATAATCTCGATAAAGAAATCTTCATGTCTTGCTGTACGTATACTTCCCACTAAGCGTGTGTAGGTATTGTAATACCTACATACCCACATTTCACCGGAGATATATTTTAAGCGTCAGTGTGACAGATGTCAATGGCGTTTTTGAATTTCTTAAATAAAGAACACATGTATGAAAATCAGTGTCCTTTATTTAAAAAAAAACAGCTGACGATATACGCAAATGGGAATTATCGAAATGGTACCTTCAGAACCAGAATGGTTAAGATAACATTTTAGCCGCTATTTAATGTCGCCTGGTCTTAGTAAGTGACATCAAACACTCAGACAATATCAATTCGTAGGTCGGTAAAAGTATGATAGTGGATGCTCAGCCTGACGGGTCACTCACCCCATCTCTAATGAGGCAACCTTTTGTTCCCACGTAGACTTGGGCATTTTTCATTGTTACAATTTACCTCGAACAAAATGTTACGAATACGTGATATTTCGTGTTCCGTTGCGGTTGTCCCAATGTTTCGGATAAGTTTTGCGTACTTTGAGGTAAAACCTTTTTGGGCACGTGGAAGGGGTGAGGCCAAAGAAGGTCTGTTTTAAATATATAATTTTGAGCCTGGATTCACATACTTACGGACATCTTGATCGTGGAACAACTTTTTTTGTATAAGTTTATATAATATAGTTTATTTAAGATTTTATTAATACAAAAACGCTATTATTACTATTTCTATTAGCGAAATAGATAATATAATATTTTATTATTATTATATCCCCGTCAGAGCATCTATTTTTATGACTGAATTAACATTATTATTATAAAATCACAGTCACGTTGACTCCCAATTACGAGCACGTAACAACCTGCAGTATCCAATCATAAAAAGCAAGCGAAATTTTCTCATAGAAGAGCGTAAATTATCGTCCAATGCAGTGCAAAATTCGTTTCGCCTTACTGGCGTTTTAAAACTGCTAGTCTGCAATCAAGCGGGATTGAAAGTCGATATTAGGGGAAATACACTGCCGACACGACCAAATTACAGGCCTCTCGAGTGTATGCAAAGTTTATTTTTCACGGCATCAAATGCATATTGCCCTGGGCTACGGATTGAATCGGCGATTGGCATTTTCATAGCGAAATTTTTGTTACATGTTACAGCTTTTTATATATAGATGTTGTGTATGACGTATAGTGGGTGTGGGTGTATGTATAATTTTTAAATACTCTACGAAACTGTACATTATTTTTAAATTACGATTTACAAGGCTAAATATCTTCAGACTGTAAGGGGTAGACAGAGACCGTTGAAGAAAAACAACGAAAGGAAACCTGAAACAGTTTGAGTGCTTGAGAAATGATGATAGCTTCACCATCTGTCACTTTGGCACCTAAATATTTCTCAGGAAACGACGGTGTTGTGTTCCACCTCTGCCTACTTTAAAGCGCCGTTAAGGGGCTCTTGTTGAAAGGCGTAAAAAATAGACTTCGCAATGTTCAATAACTGATGTTAATAAAATTCCATGACGCGTAGAAGTACATGTAATAACAGCTGAATGAGATTTAAAGCATGGCTGGCGCGTCAAGTTTTTCGCCTGGCTGGAGGCCTAGGTCTCGCCATTGACCGGTTAAGTAGCAAAAGTTCCCGGAACTCACGCTGCGAGAGACAACTATAAAAAAAAGGTCAAGTTTTCAAATATGGTGTCCATATTGTTACCGTTTGCATATTATATGCAAACGGTAATACAGATTATATAGAAACAAATTAAGTATGTTCAGCTCAAAGTACAGATGTCATAATTGGGACTTTAACAATCTCCATAAAGCCACAAGCATCAACCTTACTCCAAAAACTTTGTTCATTTCTAATACCTAACCCTGATGTTGCTACTCCCAAGTAACGCCCCCATAAAACCCTGTTTTATGCTGTTAGTACACAAACCATGCAAGATGCAGTTTTTTTTTTATAAAATTACCCGTGCCTTGGAAATAGGACTGTTGTTAAAATATGTGATATGACACAATTTAATTTAAAAAAATAAAATAAAATATACATTCTAAGCTGACAAATTTTCGCATAAAATCTGTTGTAGCGATAAGATTTACATAAAGAATCTATGTACGTTTTTATTATTGCCTTTATCTTATTGATAGATTCCAAGAAAAAACAAAACCAAGTTTTGTAGTATTACTCCTTTCAATAATTTCATCAATATGTTTTATTGCATCGTCATAAGGATATATTCACAACACCCTATAACATCTAGAACACAACCTTTTTATTTTCTGAAATCGTTATCTTGAATAGTTATATAGGTCATCCCCACGTTCCTCCACAAATACCCGTGTTCATCACACAAATATCTGCCCTCATTGGGATTCGAACCCACGTCTTCCAAATTTCGCAGTCAGGAGCTTTAACCACTAGACCAGATAGCCGTCATATATTTACATTTAAACTGGCATCTGTCTCTAACGCAAATATATAACGAACATTAGAATATCGGTATTGTGTGCTTTCTTAGCAAATATTTACCCTTGTTATTTACACATTAATGTCAAGAAAGTTGTCGTCAACTACTCAAACTTACCCGAAATATTATAAGGCTTAAATCTATAATTGAACACCTGTAGTCTTAGAACAAAATGAGCAGTCCTGAGACCTTTGTTATTGCAATCACCTTACATGAGGTACGACATTTTCAGATATGAAGTCTTAAGCGTAGGTTACATTTAAAACCTAGATGTATCTTGCAGTATAACTAGCTTTAAATTCATATATTCTATTACTGCTCCACTCCCTTGGGTAGTACATACATACATACATACACCACGCAGCGATCCTAACGGGATAGGCAGAGATAATAGAGTGCCATTTTTTTAGTTTATCTCTAACAATACACAATAAAATAGCTAGCATGATAATACCAAATAAATAGGTCTTTACCTATGTAATTGGAGATTCTTAATAACCAGCATTTTCAGATTGAATAATCTGTGGATTAGCGCTCAATTCTAAATTTAAATAAATTTTAGTCGAAAGCCGTGCTATTGTAATTTTAATATTTTAAAAATTCCGTACAAAACTCAATTTTCATAGTTAAGGACCAAATGATCACAGTAACCTTCATTTATAAGATTTAGTGAGCAAGGCGCAAACACGATAGAACTGTAATTAATAATATCTAAATACTTTTGAAAGAATCTAGATAAATTGAGCCTAGGCCCGAACTAAGTAGAACTTATACCATTGGAACAACGGTATCAAAAATTTATAGATAGATATTACTTAACATTACATTTAATATACATTTCAAAGACTAAGACATTTCACACATCATCACACATATTATAACCTCCACCACCGGGAATGGAACTAGCGACTCCAAGCTCCAGGAGATCTGACCACTAGACCAGGCGGCCGTCTATATAAGAATAATATTATGGACATGTAAACACAGATTATTATAAATACTTTTAGTTAATTATACACGACTAGCTGTGCCCCGCGTTTTTACCCGCGTTCAATTTTTCAATCTCGCTCAGAGAATCAGCATGTGTGCAGTGTGGCAATGCTGCTAGTCTTCTTTGCACGTTGCTTTGGGATACAGATTTGGGACGATTTCTGTAAGTTATACAACTGTCTTTTTAATACTGTTAATTGTTATTATTGTTAATAAAGATCAACGTGACTTTTGTGTACGACAATTTCATTAGAAGTTTTTTCTGGAATAAGACATTATCGTATGCGTTAATTCAGCTAATAATAATCAATATATGCCCCAAATTTTATACAATTCTGTTAAACCGTTCTGGCGTGATAATTAAGCTAACATTCTTTCAAACTTGTCATCTATTTATAATTCATATTACTAGGATTCCAATGCGAAAAGAACTTTACGAAACTTGTACCTGTTTTTAACCCCGCAACTAGTCATCTTACCTACGCATCTCCTCTCTCCTGTACCAAGCTTTACCTTGCAATATAACTCGGCAGCTCTGTCACAGATCCTTTGTGGTGGATTGCACTCAATCTTAGTTCTACTTCGCAAGTTCCCCCCGAATGCCTTGTTTAATTTTCTACCTTACACCAAAGAGGAGCTTATTAAGATCTCTAGCACTTTCAGTGGGATTAAGTCACGTGAAGTGTAGTTGGAATAAGTTAATCCAAGTCTGGTAGTCTATGTAATGTTGTTACGTTAGGTAGAGAGGTTGGATAGAACAGGAAGTAGCAGCTTAATAAATTGCCAATGGAGCGTAACAACTAACGAAAGACCTTGTGTCGAAATGAAGAAAATCTCACTAATAAAGTAAATGCGTATGTTTGTGTGGGTTGTTGTTCCTTTTTCAGCCAATTATACTAAATGTAAGAAAATTTCTGATTATTAATTATGAAATTTTGCACAGCGATAGAATATTTTTTTGAAGCGGAAGAGGTATTTAAATGTAGTGAGAACTGGCGCTCTATACTCGCTGCCTGCCCCGTTAGGGACTCGGCGTGATGATATGTATGTATGATAGAATATAAGCTGGATTAATACACATAATGTTTTCAGAAAAAATCTTCCAGGGAAATCAAATTTTAGTCAGGTGCAACTGCGGAGCAAATCTAGTATTGTGTATTACTTAAGTACCTAGAATAATAAGTATTAATTAGCTTTAGAACAATAATTGTAATATTGGTGAGCTCCATTCTCTGACACACCAAATTCATTGTAATATCCTTTTACAGGATGTGTTCAGTGGTTCACGTAATTTGTTAACCTATAATAGATATATATGCAGATAGGGGTATTTTGTGTATGTAGGGACACCACACCCCACTTTCCGCCAGAGATATATTTTAGGTGACAACGTGACAGATGGCGACTATATCGCTGAACCTCAAGCACGCACGACTATACATACTCCTTCGGATTTCTTCTCAAACATATGCAGATTTCCTCTCTATTTTTTCCTTCACCGTAAAGCTCGTGTTGTGAGTAATCACGAATAAACAAACAATAAATAAAAAACTTTATGATAAAAATATAAACTATTATGTAATATAATTTAAAGTAGGAGACATGGTATTTGTAGAAAATGGCAGTAAATTAAATAGAAGAAAACTGGATGAGTTGAAGATTGGACCATATGAAATAATAGAGAAACTGTCAAACACAATATACAGAATAAATACAGGACATAGAAAATCAGAATCAAATCTCTTCCACATCACCAAACTAATCCCAACTCCTACATTCGGAGACAACAGTTTAAAAGACATTTGATGCTGTAATACAAATCTCTCCCCGAAGGGGGGGGGGGGATGTAAAGTAATTATAACCTCCTTACCTATTATAATCTACTTAATTTGAATTTGGATTTGAATGACAGTAATGCACACGACATTGTGAGTTCGAAAATGATGAAGAAAAATAGAAAATATGAATACTATAAAATAATATACATAAAGGAGACGATATTCGTATTAACAAATAGCTTTGAATGTTGTTTCTCTTATTACAGGTAAAGTAATATATTTTGTAAGCCATATGTATTTACTTTATAGAACAACATTTTGTAAGATAATAAAAACTCTCATTACAGAAACGCAATTAAGTTATTTACGGACATCGAACCTTCATCAAGATATCTTATCTTATCTTACGAATATGGACAAAAAAAATACGTGATGTAGTTGCTTGACTTAATTTGACAACATATGTGGTTACCATTGAACTTAACACATAAATATAAAGCGACTTTAGTAAGATGCAATCTCAAAAGACTAACAACGGCAAAGTTCACGCGGAAAAGTTTGCTCCTGGAAAAGTTTGCTCCTGGAAAAGTTGGTAAGGATTACGAATGTTCAAAGCTCAATGGTTTGCATTATATATACATATTTTATACACACATTTACCGTAGATATTTTACGCTATGGACGTTTTTATGGAAGAATTTTACGCTGTCTATTTTCGTATGTTACCAAAACTAAAAAAAAAGGTAAGGTGGTCTGTTACATTCATATACGATGTCAAATATCATTCAAGCACAATTGACGGCCATCAGAACTACTCACTGCGAAGCTTGAGTATAGGATCGAATCCCGATTGCGTAATCAACACGAATATTTGCGCCTTAGTCTAGGGTTTGTATAATTGCCTAGCTTAACCATTTTTCGAATCGTAAAAAAAATTGTGCTACATTCGCAACGAAAAATGTAGCAACAGATAATTGAAATGGCTTCTTTTATTCACTTTCCAGCTATAAAGCTGCCATGATAAAATATCAGACACTTTTATTGCTTTCATAATACGATGAAAAATTCAGAGGGTGGAATTGCTTTTAAGGAGTATAAACTTCACACTTTCCGAGAAGAGTGCTCCGACAATTGAGAAATTGTTACACTAGATTCATGAGATAATGAAAGATAAGATGAAATGCTCTTCAGCGTGATTTGAATATATTTGTCTGAAGAAATTACGTTTTAGAAGAATTTTGGTACACAAAGGAGGTTAATAGAAATATATACGTAGAAATTGTATAAGCCCTTTTACAGAATTTATTATTAACATATAAAAATTCTCCCCAGACCGTTCCCTCGCCACTAAGGTAAATATTAATTGGGTTGAAAAAAAAAAGTAAAATACCAAGAAATTGCTCTAATTTGAAATGACGTAAAAGAATAAATATTTCAATGCAGGATTTTCTCAACTACCATTATATTCAAATTCTACAACTGCAACAACAAACAACCCAGTTATGCCAACTTCAAAAGCTGCATAAAATAACTAAGCAAGGTTATGTATTGCATCAAGCATGTTCAAACTAAACAACTGCCATTTAATGCTCAAGCATATTTGCAAGTGCAAACGAGAGTGGTGTAAGTGTAAGTACCCCCCACAGGGGGTGCCCTTAGCGGTGTCGCTTAAAAATAAAGTGCCTGGCTGGAGGCCTAGGTCTCGTCATTGACCGGTTAAGTAGCAAAAGTTCCCGGAACTCACGCTACGAGAGACAATATAAAAAAAAAATATCAGTACTGGCAACATTACCGCAGAAACAAATGGCGAATACACAATTTGTTTAGTGTAGTGTGCATTCTGGTTGTGACAAAACAAGAGGGTTGCTTGCACTGTTGCTTTGCTTTTGCACGCGTCATGAAAATAGTCTATTATTTTCGTTATTTTTAATAGTCGATTAGCTAACACATTTGTAAATGTACACACGGATCGGACAGCCATTCCAACAAACGGATCGGTATAGACATTGAATTCTATCCCCAAAGGTTGAATTAAAACATTGCAATGAATTTAAATTGTACATCAGAATCCAACTGGGGATAAGTTACCCTTACCAATCTTGTTAAGGATAATTGCAATCAAAGCTGAAAGTTCTCGAAGAAAAAAGTATTTTTGTCCTCACGAGACTACCTGGCAATAAAGGTAAAAAATGCTTATTACAATTTCCTTGCGTATATTTTCCAAAGCTAAAATATAATTCCCGTTCAAATTGGCGATGTAAATGTTAAGCTATAAAGAAGCTCGGCTTCCCTTCGCGTTAATAAAAAGGCGATAATAGAACAATATTATTTGGATAAGATATTCAAAGGCGAATTATCTTAAATTGTTTTAGCAGCGGGGGCGGAAACGGTGAATTAAATTTCCTAAAAAAAACCTTCAACGGTATACCGAAGAAGAGAAAACTGAGTTATCAAATTTCTTTTTCAAGTGTGAAATTTATACTGCAGCCCTGCAAATGATACGAGACGTAACGAAATAGAATAAAACGTAAGAAATAGATTACGTACACAAAAAAGGTCCATGATTAGAGATGAGGTTGTCAAATATTCTCGAAGGGAATCAAAAGGCACTCAATAATGTCTTGCAAATAATCATACACCATTCCTTTGATATCATTCTGAAAGCAAATATGCGAAATGCCGAGTTACTCGTGTATATATCTTTTATGGAAAAGAAAACTTTCTGAAGAAAAAATACATAATAAAAAACATTTATTATTACCTAACCTTTAAATAAAGTCTCAATACTTTATACAGCAAACATTAATAAGCCAATTCTTATTAGGAAAAAATATGAGTAAACGCGAAATAAATAAAAATAAATTGCTCATTTCTAAAGGCAATGCTCTTTAAGGTATACATTCGCATCCTCATATATCTTTTTCTTAATGTCCGGATAACCGTCCAAAAGATCTCGCCAGTCACGTAGTCTTAACACAACCAGATCGACTACCTGCAACATTAAAGGTACCATCTAGAAAAACTGCCGGAAATCGTTAAAGGTAAAAAAAAACGATTATTGACGCTATCACTAACAATTGGAGTGATTGACTAACAAATTCCCATACTTACAAAGTAGGTATCTTTATATATTATACATAGTGTGTGTGTATGTGACTGATTTCCTCTAAAATGGCTGGACTGATTTTGATTAAGTGTTCAAGTGATTTCATTCAGATTCACAATTAGACCCGACAGGTGGGGTAGTGATCGGGTTTATTTTATTCTTTCACCCAAGTGAAGGGACAGTTAGTAATACATTTATGAACTATGGAGAGTGCGATATGTGTGGTTAAAGTGCTAGTGCAAATTCAATATTGTATCTGCAAAACATGCTTTGGAACGAAGCAAATATGGTAGATATTAACGAAATTACAGATTAACGAAATTTATACTAATATTATAAAGAGGATAGATTTGTGAGGAGAGAATTATGTTTGTATTGAATAGGATTAGAAACTACTGGACCGCTTTGAAAAATTCTTTCACCATTGGAAAGCTACATTCAACCTGAATGACATGGGCCCGTGCGAAGCCGGGACGGACCGCTAGTAATGTATAAAAAGATCCAGTCAAGAGATTTTCGCTTTAAAGTAACTATGTATGCTAAAGACCAAATACATTATTCTGAATTCCGCTGGGTATTCGTCCGTTAATGTTATCATTTCCATATTCTAGTCCATAATGAAAGGAATGTAAATGACATTACCGTGCGTGTAAAATACGAAAATTGAAACGCCTTATTTGGAAACAATCCAGATACTAGTCCGAAATATCCGTTTGTCACCAGTAATGCCACCAGTCTGTTTTCACCGCTAAAACATATTTAAATGAATTCGTTTTAGAACGTTCCATCTATACTAATATTATACAGAGGAAAGATATGTATGTAAGTATGTTTGTAAGGAATTGGCTCAAAAAGTACTGACAGGACCGTTTTTTTTTTTTTTTACCATTTATATGCTACATTATCATATACAATATAGGCTATTTTAATAGCAATAAAAAAAATTCCATGGCATCCGCTAAGAAAGGATTTTGATTAATTCTACCCCCAAGGGGATAAAATAGGGGATGAAAGTTTGTATGAAACTTTGTAAATTTTAAACCGATTGGGCTGAGACTCTGCATGCATAAAGCTACTATAACGTAGGCATCCCCTATACACACACATACATCCTACATAAATAAAAAAATACTGCGCAAAGTCACTATCCCACGCGGACGAAGTCGCGGGTATAGCTAGTCTTTTATAAGAATTATTTATCAACGATTGGTAATGGTTATTTTAGCGTCGATACGGCGATGCACTATGCACTAGCCATTTATCATATTGACCGAGTGGTTCGAGTAGTTGCCTGCGACACAAAGATCGCAAGTTCGAATCACGACTCTGCCAATGACTTTTTCTGAACTTAAGCACAGCGATTAGTCACACCACGAGCTTTCCGGAGAATAAATTCAATGGTGTAAACATATATATAGACGTGCTTTAGTTCCAGCGATGGACATGCTATCTGTCACGTTGGCACCTAAAATAATATCCCTGGCGGAAAGTGGGTGTGTGGGTACTACCTAGGCGTGAGGATACTATATTAATATATTTTTATTTTGGTACTACACGAAATCTTATATTTGATATTAGTTTTATTACAATATCTGGAAAAAGTACCAAAGTACCTGCTATCAAGGGCCCACTTTTCCACTTCACCTTCGTGTATGAAATAGATACATGAAAATGTATCGCCCGCTTGAACTATGCATCTTCCTGTAACACCGAACACAATACTTATTTAAATATTATAAAAAAAAAAAACTGCTGCTTGCGAAATTAGAACTCAACCAAATAAATGGGTAATAAATATAAGGCGTCGCCTGTTCTCAAAGATGAGTATAGATAGTGCTATCCACGAAGACGCGCCCCACTATTCTTCCCTATAGTTTATAGTGTAAACCTTCCACTAAGTTTGATTTTGATCGGTACACAATGATTACCTATGAGTGCATACGCACACTACAATCAACAGACTCGGGTCATACTCCCCGCATTCCGCGGCCCCCTCGACTGAAAATTGGTGGGGCGTGTCTTCGTGGATGGCACTGTCTGTATACATGTTGTGTAACACCAGAATATAAGTGTAAACGAGATGCGAGAGAGATGAGATCTTCACAAAACCTATGCCGGCTATGTCCCACTGTCCGAAATCACTAATGTAACACTCACCAGGGAATATGACCGTTCTATTCAGCTTGGCGGCGACTTGTCGATTGAAATAATGTGGGAGTGTGCGAAATACAGGCAGGGCCTCCAGGTGGTGCATGTATAGGGAACAGAACAGATCCTCTCTCAGGCACAAGGGCGCTTGTTGCGTCAGTTCTGGCAGCCAATTACCTGATTTTTACGCAAAATCAGGATGAGAATAAAAAATAATCAAGTTGAATCAAAAAAGGAAAAAAATGAAGATTCAGTCTAAGACTGAATCTTCATTTTTTTCCTTTTTTATTCCACATGGGCGGCAAACAAGCATGCGGTCCACCTGATAGTAAGCGGTTACCGCCGCCTATGGACGCTTGCAACACCAGGGGTATCACTCGCGCGTTGCCGACCCTGCAGGAATCTTTTCACACCCTTCTTGACGAACTCCATGCTGTTTTTCATATTTGCATTTGCATATTTCAGTGCAATTGTTTTCGCTTAATTTCATAATTTACTATTTCTTCGATAATATCTTTTTTTATACCACATGGGTGGCAAACAAGCATGCGGTCCGCCAGATGGTAAGCGGTTACCGCCGCCTATGGACGCTTGCAACACCAGGGGTATAATTCGGGCGTTGCCGACCCTACGTGCCGTATGTCTACGCAAAACTAGCCATCCTACCATGTGGAACTGCGAGCGTTACCTCTCGGCCTACCGTAAGGGACTCGGCGTGACGATATGTAAGCATATAATATAACAATAATAATATATCCTCACGCCTTACACTGAAACTTGTACGTCTGAACTCCTAAAGTAATTGAAAGGGTCATCGTTAGAGCATCACCTCGTTGTCTCTTCCAGAGCTGCCTCGTATATACTTCAATAGACTTCATCAAAAACGCCGACAGCCCGCTCTGAGCTAAATACGTTGTCAAATTCGCCACATTATAATCGTATTGATACAGCTCTCGGAACTTCATGTATATAGCGCTCATTGCGACACTTATTAGCCAAATCTCGGTTAGGTAAATGAAAAACGTCATTAACACTTTGTAGTATATTTGAGAGATGGTGAGAGGCATCACCTATTAAAAATAATAAACTATTATTGAAAACCAGAAGTGGAATTATTAAAAATAGTAACGACCTATCAAAACATTTATCATAATCAGTACAAATGTTTAAGACTAATTAGGCACTTAGTTATTATTACAAGAGTCTAATCTTAGAAAACGACTGACTCCTCAGAACGCCACGCGATCCTCCATCTTTAAAAACAAGATGTCCCAGCTTGCTATAGAACTCCTTTCATGGCATTCTGCTTGTCCTTGGGCCACAGATAATATTTGGTAACCAATTACCATATTATCTCCATTTTCGATTATAATTGTTTTTATTTCACAATAGAATTACAATTGACTTTCTGAGAAATCAATTTAAGCTTAGTTAGAAGCGATGATTTTGTGGAGTTGACAACAAATCCACGAAGACGCGGCCCACCAATTTCTAGTCGAGGAGTGACAGATGGCAAGTCCATCGCACGCACATACGCCTTTGAATTTCTTCTCAGACGTATGCAGGTTTCCTCTCGATGTTTTCCTTCACCGTAAAACTCGTGGTGTGTTTAATCACTGTACTTGAGTTCAGAATATCTCATCGGTACAGTCGGGATTCGAACTTACTATCTTTGTGTCGCAGGCAACTACTCGAACCACTCGGCCACGACAAACAACGTACTTTCATAAAAAAGACAAAGTAAGCGTCGTATTGGATACTACAATATTGTGTACTTTTTAAATCCCCATTCGGTTATTTTCTAACGATAACAAGATTTTGATCGAACGAAAATATATATCGTTAGGAAAATTAACGTACAAAATATGTATAATATTTATATTGCATCAACACACCCCACCACAAGGACTGTACAAAGTGTACCAAAAAAAACTTGTTTTCGCTGGAGATGATTTACATTTTAGGGGCACTTAGAACTATGAGACGTGGCGAGTCCTTTTTGATCTCAAACTTATGCAGGTTTCCTCACGACATTTTTCTTTACTATTTAGCTCTTGGTGTAATATATCACATCATATGTACTAAGTTCAGAAAAAACTCATAAGTAGAGACCACCGGGATTAAAATATTGCAGGCTTCTATTGATATTGACAGTATACTGCAACTGCGTCTTACAGCTTAGATGTTATTTTTTTAAATATGGAACAGAATTACTACGTCTTTTGCTTCTCTACACCCAATTTAAGTTTTTCTTTTATAAAATTTGATTTGCAATTAAATTTACAATCAGCCAGGATTTATAAACCTGAGAGATATAAGCTAAGTAGACTAAGATTAAGAATCGTGTACAGCTATCTGCATTAACCGAGGTACATGACAGAACAGAAAAAAACGAAAAAATTGACCAATGTGCTTGTTATCAGTTTCATAGAAAAGTAAAAATTTCTTCTGTACTCACAATGTCTAGCGGGGTGTGAGTCTGAATGAGAACTATGTAGGTAAGAGCTACAATGTAGTCATCTTGCCAATACTTCGGTACCACGAAGCTGGGCAACCAAGTTCTCTGCGTCGTATTAAATTTATAATTCTTGGTCATACGAACACAACCTAAAAAAGAATATATAAATATATGTATATATCTTCACGCCTTTCGCAAGAGTGCCCGAAGGAGTAAGCAAAAGTGTGTAGATCTATACACCCACTTTGTAGCCGGAGATTTATTTTAGGTGCCAACGTGACAGTCCACCGCCGTTACTCAAGCACGACTATAATACGTCTTTGAATTTCCTCCCAGACGTATGCAGGTTTCCTCTCGAGGTTTTCCTTCACCGTAGAGCTTGTGGTATGACTGTGACCCACTGTACTTAAGTTTAGAAAAACTCATCGATGTAATCTAGATTTGAACTTGCATTTTTGTGTTGACTACTCGAAGCACTCGGCCTATTATGATATTAGAATAATCACCCTAAATGACAATGCTCAAAAAATACCACTAAGTTTAAGAACCACTAAACTACGTTTATCCCTAAATAAATAAGCCGTGGTGGCCGAGTGGTCCAAGTAGTTGCCTGCGACACAAAAAGTTCGAATCCCCACTGTACCAATGAGTTTTTCTGAACTTAAGTACAGTGATTAGTCACACCACGAGCTTTACGGTGAAGAAAAACATCGTGAGGAAACCTGCATACGTCTGAGAAGAAATTCAAAGGCGTATGTATAGTCGTGCTTGAGTAACGGCGATGGACTCGCCATCTATCACGTTGGCACCTAATATATGTCTGGCGGAAAGTGGGTGTGTGGGTTATTACCTATACACCTCTACCTACCCCTTCGGGGACCCTTATGGGAAGGCGTGAGAATATATATATAAATAAGACAATAAAACATATTATGTGTTATCACGTGTTACTGTTATTCATCTACTTAATATTATGAGCGAGCATGCGCGCCAAACGAGGTCGAATATATTGCCTTTGAAAAACCTTTCTTGTAGGCTTGAGGATCGCATATTATATTTAAGCGTACGTGTCTCAGACGGGTTGCATTTTTGAAGTGAAAGCTTCTTTAGGCGCGAGCACTTTTTGGGTGAAGAATAATCATGGAACTCGCGTCATCGTCACCGAACTCTTCCTATGAGCTATGTATACTATGTATATATGTACATATATTTACCAACGTGCGTTATTAGTATACATATATGACATACTTTGTAAACCTTACTAATAAATTATAAATGTGAAAGTTTGTAAGATTGGATGTTTGCGGTTCTTTCACGGCAAAACGGCTGAACCGATTTGGCTTAAAGTTGAAATCGTGATGGCTTATTATATCTAGGAATATCTCGAAGTTCTTGTATTATAAAGTATGATGCTCTTACACGGCATAGCGTCTGAACTGATTCTAGCAGGAAAACACATAAGCTGCCTTTTCGAACTCCACGTGGGCGAAGCCGCGGGCATAAGCTAGTAAATATATATACAAAGAGAATATCAATTGCTCATTAGATCTTATAATTTTTTTGCTTGGGTTTTTGGTTTGCAGAATGCAAACGAAGTATTTTTCCTCTTGCAAACCAACAAAACATGTACTATAATACTTTCTACACAAACCTTCATTTTTCCTCTGAGAAGGCTCCAACCATCTAGAGTAATCAATAGTAGCATTTACTTCCGGCGACAACGGTGGTAAGGGTGGTAGTACCCGATCTGAAAATTCGGGAACGACATTCATACAAAGAGTATTAGTAATTTTTAATTAAGTAGTAAATTCGATTAAAATTACTTTGCAATTTATAACCATTCTTTAAAGGAATCTATAAGCATATTATCATATTACTACATAAGAGAGCAGACCAGTAAGAATATATATGAATAACTAGCTTATGCCCGCGGCCTCGCCCGCGTGGAGGTCGAAAAAGTAGCTTTGAAAATGTTCCTGCTAGAATCGGTTCAGCCGCTAAGGAGCATCATACATTATAATATAAAAACTAAATTTTTCAGGATTAAAAAAAATAAAAAAGTAGCCTATGTCCTATTCCTAGGTATAAGCTATCACCATTTCAACTTTCAGCCAAATCGGTTAAGCCGTTTGGCCGTGAAAGAACCGCAAATATCCAAACTTACAAACATTCACATTTATAATATTAGTAAGATACATTTTAGCACGAGTGAAACAGCAGAAAATCTATGTCGTATAAAATAAAACAACAGTCTCGCCTCTACACGCCACGTAGATCCAACCACATGTCATTGCATGCAGAAGTAAGCACAGAATTATTCCTTTCATTACCATCGTTGCAATTTTATTCTGAAATAATCGCATAAATATCTTAAGATGTGTCTACATCTTGATGTAGGTATATATGTTGCAATTCCAGGCAAAAAGATACCTTAAAACTTTGGCAAAAGTGTATATGGAAATTGTAGAACAGTCGAAGCCTAACCAACCTAGCCAGTTGGTATCTCCAATCGTTATTGGTGAAAAATGTTATGAAAGGCACAACCAGTGTTAATGTCGCTGCGTAAAATTGCCACTTCTTCAGGAATCTGAGCCCAATGCATCGTTTTATACATTTATTATCGACCACGGCTAGCTCGATCTGAAACCGATATTGAAACACGTCAATATTGAATGGATATGGATTAACCATGACACACTGTAAATCTCCGAGCTAATATAATGCATCAACATGAGGCTTTGTTAATCTCCGAGTTTATATATCGCATCAATATGAGGCACTGAGAATTTCCGAGCCTAAATATCGCATCAACATGACGCACTGAGAATTTCCGAGTCTAAATATCGCATCAACATGACGCACTGTAAATCTCCAAGTCTAAATATCGCATCAACATGACGCTTTGTAAATCTCCGAGTCTAAACATCGCATCAACATGACGCATGGTAAATCTCCAAGTATAAATATCGCAACAACATGATTAAGAGTTGCATCAATAGTGCGCACTGCAAGTCACCGACTCTAAACATCCTATCAACATTCCCACCGTATAGAACTCCGCGATTAAATTAGCCAATCCAACGATATCTGTCACCAAAAGACCCCAGAAGACCCTAAAGGCATAGTCTTCAGGTAGTGTAGGTATGATGAGGACCAGGATTGTGGAGATAACTGGCATCACGAGCCATGCGATGTAGAGCCAAATTGAATACAAACTTCCTTTCCGAGCTTCCATCGACGATAACATCCACTGAAAGAAAAGTTTAGGTTAAAAGAGTTATCGAGGTAAGATAACATTATATATATATATATATCTTCTCGCCTTCCCTACCCAAAGGGGTAGACAGTGGTGTATAGGTAGTACCCACACACCCACTTACCAGAGATATTCCGCCAGAGATATATTTTAAATGCCAACGTGACAGATGGCGAGTCTATCGCCGTTACTCAAGTACAACTATACAAACGCCTTTGAATTACTTCTCAGACGTATGCAGGATTCCTCTCGATTATTTCCTTTCCTTTTTCTTAAGCTTGTAGTGTGACTAATCATAAGATTTTTATGAAATTACACCAAATAATATATTCTAATATATTAATTGGGGACTCAACCAAAAGTGCGCTTATAAATGATATAAAAGTTTAGAGCGAACTGGTGTTTAACTCTTTCTTCCGATCCTACAATGAGGGATTCGGCTTGATGATAAGCATATTATTATTATGTACCCTTAAATGATTGGGTATAAAGTCAGTTAAAACATTTTTTGAGTAAAACTTTACAACCTGATCTTGTATAGATTTCACCAATATTTTTTAATGTATGTATTTAAAATGTTATTGCAACTTGCTCCAGTCCACATCCTCAAACGTAACACAATAAACAAAACACAACTGGTAAATGTAATTCAACTCACGGGAAGTTTGATAGTTTTACGTCCCCGCAAAATATATTGAACCGTATCGTAGGGATTTTCAGAGACATGCGTCTTCGTAGCCATGTAATCATTTTCAGATTCTGGATTATTAGCTATGTTATTTCTTACCTGAAATACAGTAGAGTTACGATTGTAATTTTAATTATTTCTAGCTGTCCCGCCCAGCTTCGCCCCGGTGGAAAAGTTAAACTGCCTGAAACACGATCGCAGCGCCACCTATCGGGTCCAATTGAGATGAAAGCTATCCTATCTTTTAACCTGAATCAAACTGCACATGATGTACACATTTGATTGAAATCGGTTCAGTAGTTTAGGAGTTCATCGCGGACAAACAACGTGACACGTAATTTATATATATTAAGATTTATTCAGTTTATTTCGCTTCAATCAATGATTCTGCACGCGTTCCCACAATTGTGGGACCCACACACCAACTTTTCGCTGGAGATGTATTTTAGGTGCCAATATGACAGATGGTGACTCCATCGCTGTTAATCGAGCATGAGTATATATATATATATAAAAAGCCGTGGTGGCCGAGTGGTTCGAGCAGTTGCCTGCGACACAAAGATCCCAAGTTCGAATCCCGACTGTACCAATGAGTTTTTCTGAACTTAAGTACAGTGATTAGTCACACCACGAGCTTTACGGTGAAGTAAAACATCGAGAGGAAACCTGCATACGTCTGAGAAGAAATTCAAAGGCGTATGTATAGTCGTGCTTGAGTAACGGCGATGAACTCGCCATCTGTCACGTTGGCACCTGATATACCTCTGGCGGAAAGTGGGTATTACCTACACACCTCTGCCTACCCCTTCGGGGACCCTTGTGGGAAGGCGTGAGGATATATTATATTATATATTATATATCACTTGCCGTGACTCGCAGACTCACAAGCGTAAAATCTTATTTCCTTAATAGCTTTTTTCAATTAACGTTCAAACAAAAGAATCTATTATTTCCTATAACATGCTAATGGTGAGAGAAGTTTAAAAATCGATCAAGTAATACTTAATTTAAATTGTCAAAAAATCTAATCTTTCCTCTTTATGACATTAGACTTCAAACGTATTCAGGTTTCCTCTCGATGTTTTTCTTCAATTACCACTGGTATAGACAACATTACTAGCGTATCGTTAGCTTATTTAACTACTAACAGCTATATAGTGTTTAATTTAGTTAGATATTTTATACCACAAGAGTAGCAAACAAACATACGACCCATCTGATGGGAAGCGGCTACCATTGCCTATTTACGCTCGCGATACCGAAGTATCACTTGCGTATTTCCACTCTCTGTTCGGAGAGTTTTACTGTGTTGGCAGCATAATGGAACTAATTCCTCTGCTGCCAACACAATATAACACTCCTTCCCCCTCTCGAAGGAGCTCATTATTGGAAACCTTATATACCGCCTAGGAACACAACACAAATAAATTGCGTCATTTGGCTACGGACTTCTATAAGGTGGAGGTACTGTCCCAGTCTTGCAGCTCCAAATTCAAACGGGTAACCCATAATGCTTTATCTTTCTTAAAAGTTAGATTCAAAAGATGTATTATGTTACCACATCAGAAATAGCGTGTTGGAATTGTTTAATGTTAATTTGTAATATATCAGCATGGCCTTCCGACGTCGCCGATATGCGTACTGGGCGGGGTTTGACATCACTGAGTAAACCAAATATTGCACCCTGGAAATTATCGGGAAAAGAGATTAATTAAATACATAATGTACCGTATCTACATATTATGTCGATATAGTGAATATGGATGAAGCAAAAAAGTCTGTATGTCCCGTGAGGGATTCGACAAGATAATATTTTGGTACCTACGTATAAATCTTTACGCCTTCCCACAAGGGTCCCCGAAGGCTTAGGCAGAGGCTAAATACTAGCCGGAGATACACTTAGCTGCCAACGTGTCAGATGGAAAAACAATCACATCTTAGAATTTCTTTTCACACGTGTGTAGGTTTATCTAGGTATTTTCCTTCACCATAAAGCTCGTGGTGTGATTAATGACTGTCTTTAAGTTCAATGAAACTCGTGGATACGGTCGGGATTTGAACATGCAATCTTTGTGAAATATACATATACATTCATCACGCCGAGTCCCTAACGGGGTAAGTATAGAGTATAGAGCGCCAGTTCTCAGTATGTTTATTATAAACTGCCTTATGAAATTCTTTGTCTTCTGTCATATTCAACACATAGAATTTAAATTAAACAATTATATGGACAAATTGTTTAATTTTAACCGAAATCAGAGAAATTTACCTTTGTAAGAGTAGCAACTTTCTGGCCATTTTGTGTGAGAACAACTTTACCACGATGGACGATTGACACCCAATAAATTCGATCCATTTCTCTAATAATTGCCTCACCAGGTAGAAAATAAGCCTGGCTACTGCTACTAGCCAACTGGCGTTCCAGAGATTCACCACCTTGCAGTAATGTGTCTAGGGCCTTGAATGTTCTGTAAAGAAAACCTGAATTGTCAAATCACCTATAATATATAATTTTTATAAGTAGGTCACGTAGTGATGACAAATGTTGACTTCTTGTGTATTGTCGGTCCCGATACCCTGACACGTCAGTGTGCTGGCGGCATGTATCGTCATGTTATAGATAGTGCCATCCACGAAGACTAACGCCACTATTCTTCCTTATCGTTTATAGTGTAAGTGTGCAAACTTCCAATAATGTTTGAGTATTATCGGTACACACTGATAACCTATGTATATTAATTGAGTGCACATGCACACTCAATTAATAGACTCGGGTCATTTTACCCGCAACCCACGACCCCTCGACTAGAAATATGTGGGGTGCGTCTTCGTGGATGGCACTATCTGTGTATGCTCAAATGTGTGTGAAAGACTAATGCGTAGTGTGTGTATGCTGTGCGTGTGTCGGAAGTGCGCAGAACGCGGCTTCTAACTGTGCTCTAGCGTGCCTTTGTGTGTATGTGTAGTGCACGTGTCGTAGATACAAGGGTACCACTGAGCTTGGACTTCACTGACCGTGGCTTGGTTAACCCCAACTACCCCACATCTCTAAGAGGTTCAAAACGCCAAAAGATCCTCCATTTGACCACTTCCAGAAACGAAACTTATCACAACATATTTCTTGTACTTTTCCTACTAAAATTCTACTATCGCATTAGATTTACGAACAAGTTTATACGTGTCCAGACTACTAGCAATGGAACCGAATTTAATATTAGGGTAATTATCTTAACTTACTCTTTGAAGAAATAATAACTCAAGTCTTGTCGAAACACCACGCCAATGCGTTCATTAGACAGAGAATGCATGTCGATTCCTTTGGTTCTGTAACAAAACAACCTTGAATAATCTTAAATACCTATATTAGAAATCATCCTAGAGCATATTCACAAATATTTTTTCACAGAGTGATTGTGTATATTACTTTATAATATTAAAATGTTATGTACCTTATTATCAACTTGATGCATAAAAGTTTTTTTTTCTTGCCACCCAATGTTCGGAGAGATATACATGTATTGTGTTGACAGCATCATAGGACTAATCCCTCTGCTGCCAACACAATATAACAAACCTCCCCCCTCCCCAAGGAGCTCATTACTGGAAACCTTATTCACCGCGTAGGAACACAACACAAAACATTGTGTTATTTGGCTACGGACTTCTATAAGGTGGAGGTCCTACCCCAGTCAGGCAGCTCCAAATTCGACACCCGTTATGCCCTACCTCTCTTGACGTATATATATGTATTAAGTAAAGTATTAGAGCCGTGGTGGCCGAGTGGTTCGAGCAGTTGCCTGCGACGCGAAGGTCGCAAGTTCGAATCCCGACTGTACCAATGAGTTTTTCTGAACTTAAGTACAGTGATTAGTCACACCACGAGCTTTACGGTGAAGGAAAACATCGAGAGGAAACCCGCATACGTCTGAGAAGAAATTCAAAGGCGTATGTATAGTCGTGCTTGAGTAACGGCGATGGACTCGCCATCTGTCACGTTGGCACCTAATATACCTCTGGCGGAAAGTGGGTGTGTGGGTATTACCTATACACCTCTGCCTACCCCTTCGGGGACCCTTGTGGGAAGGCGTGAGGATATATTATATTATATATTATATTATTATAAGTAAAGTATTACCTTATCCACCAGTATCTGAAGTGTGCAACAGTTTTATTAATAACATCTGTATCGACCCTTTCCGCAAGTAGGAATCTCCTGAGTTGATTGACGCCATGATAGAATAGATTATTGCTTCTCGAAATGAGTACTAGAAGGCACACTGAGTAGCTCATCACATACCTAATGGGATTATTAACAATATTGTCATTTTCAAGATGATTCAATGCATTGGACACCAAAATAGTAATCTTACTAATATTAGGATGTGAAAGTTTGTATGTTTGCGGTTCTTAACCGGATCCGGAGGAATAGGACATAGGCTACTTTTTTTTCTATTTTTTCAATTCAATGTTCTAATATTATATAGTATGATGCTCTTGCACGGCATAGCGGCTGAACCGATTCTAGCAGGAAAACACATATTTCGAACTCCACGCAGGCGAAGCCGCGGGCATAAGCTAGTGTAAGTATACATTAGAATGAAGATCGTTGTCCTTCATTTAATGTACGTGTGTATGCACATACACACATTAGCATAGCCAATTACAATGTCATTATTGACATATTGTGCTGAGCACGTGTACTTGACATCGTTTGTCTAATATGCAATGTGGGAGCTTTGAACATTATTTTTTCATAAAATAAATTAACAACGTTTTTTTTTACCACAATAGTGCCAAATAAGCATACGGCAGTACTACTACTACCTACTACCGTAGCCTATTTACGCCAACGATACTGAAGTATCACTTGCGCGCTGTCACTCTACGTTCGAAAAGTTATACTAAAATAATCCCTCTGCTGCCAACACAATATAGCAAATTCTTCTCCTCCCCAAGGAGCTCATTACTGATAACCTTATTCACCGCGTAGGAACACAACACAATAAATTGTGTTATTTGGCTACGGGCTTCTATAAGGTGGAGGTCCTGCCCCAGTCGGGCAGCTTTAAATTCGAACGGAAAACCCCGTTATGCCCTACCTCTCTTAAGTAGGATTATTAATTTTTCGTTTTCGCATTTTTATGCGAAAATGAGGTAAAGAATTAGTCAATTATATTTTCTTGTTTGTCACACATTTAGCTTAACTGTCCCATTGCTTAAGGTATTGTATAATCAAAGTACTCTTACCAAAACAAGAGGAGAAGACAGCAAAGAGTTATGCCAACTCCAAGATTGCTGCGGTCTATATGAAACCTTCCTAAGTTTACCCGCAGTAGACCGCACTGAGCAAAATTCAAACTTTCCACGAAAATCTATAATAATGAAATAATACATCCTCATGCCTTCCCACAAGGTCCCCGAAGGGGTAGGCAGTGGTGTATAGGTATTACCAATACACCCACTTTCCGCCAGAGATATATTTTAGATCACGAGCTTTACGGTGAAGGAAAACATCGAGAGGAAACCTGCATACATCTGAGAAGCAATACAAAGGCGTATGTATAGTTGTGCTTGAGTAACGGCGATGGACTCGCCATCTGTCACGTTGGCACCTAAAGTGTATCTCTGGCAGATGGTGCACCTTTGCCTACGTGCAAACTTTGTAACTCACCAAATTCAACCGCTTGGCAGTAGGTAATTGGTCCGTCTTCCGAAATCTTAACAACCAACAATTATTCTTGCACTCAACACGAACTAGATTGTAGCTCATATCAAATGTGAAGTCCACACACAAACTTACGTAATAATTACTTACACCGAGCATTATAAGAACCAACATAATTTGCCATTTCAGAATCTGTTCGTAAGGAAGCTTTGTTAGAATTAAAATGTATAGTTAATTCTACAGCATTTATATATCACATATTTTTGTAAAGATCGAGTGGTTAGATCAGTTGCCTGCAACACATGCATTGCAAGTTCGAATCCCGACTTTAGCAATGTTTTTCTGAACTTAAATACAGTGATTTGAGTTTTAGAGCACACCACGAGTTTTACGAAGACATTCAAAGACGTATGCATATTCCTACTTGAGTAACGGCGATGGACTCGCCACATTGGCACTTAAATCTTGACTACAAGAGGTTATTCAAGTCCCATGGCCTTATCTTTATTCAAATAAAATAAAACGTTAACATCTCACCATAAGAAAGGCAATATTAACGGTCGGCAAATCAGCTAAGTAATTGAAATACCCGAATAAAATGTATAAGTGAGCGAATTTACAAATTGTGTTCACAAGCATCGCTGCGTTATTATCAAGGGGATGAGACAGTAACAACGCCAAGATATTATGCATAGGGAGAGCCCCAATCACATCGAGAAGAAATCCTCTGCTCAAATAGTGTAGCATGCATTTCCGCGCATCTGTTATTACTAGGCCCCGGTGATCATAATATGGAAGCTGAAAAGAGTACTAAATTATACTGATATATAAATATCTTATGGCAGCTGATGGTTTGTCTGGATATACACGTTAAACTACTGTAGTACGCGTAGTATGGTACATTGACCTAAGTATTTCATTGTTCACACATTTTCTCATTTAGTCAATTACAAGCGTTAGTCTGCTCCATACATACATTGACATAACAGACCTAGTGCGTGCACTGCTCAG
This sequence comes from Drepana arcuata, assembly GCA_016069955.1. Lineage (NCBI taxonomy): Eukaryota > Metazoa > Arthropoda > Insecta > Lepidoptera > Drepanidae > Drepana > Drepana arcuata. The sequence goes on along the minus strand of JACCPG010002128.1, from coordinate 33,107 downwards.
TTGCTAGGTAATATAATAACATTCAAGTATTTTTCTTAATTACTCACAAAAAGCTTGACTATGATATCAATCCATGCTACACAATCACAGGCACCGCCAACCATAGCCAAATGCCATCTTATTTGAGCTCCAATACCACCTATAATTATTTCACAATTTACATAATTATCATATTCAATTCAATGTATAAATATTATTTAAAATAATTAGACATATTCAAAATAATGTAGGATATTCAAAATATTTAAGAATATTTGAAATAATTAAAGAATATCAAAAATACTGTTATAAATATCGTATTTTTAACAAACCTTGTAGTGATGCGCACGTAATTGAAATAAATACGACGATAGATCTAAATAGCATCCAGTTTTTGATGAAACTGATGGACAAAATACATATTGAATTAAATAACAATAAATTGATGATCGAAGTCTCAGCATATAACAATTTTGGAATGAGGAAGCAGTTAGGTAATGGTGGTCTAGAGGAGGTAAACGATATACATAATACCCGTATAGTGAATTCCAAATATAAATAAACGAAAAACAAAGTCAGGATATAGGTAAACGCATTTTAGGGGTCGACACTCCAGAGAACATGGTAAGGTTATCATCATTAAACTGGTCGTAAGCCTAATAAACGTTGTATGTTATATTCATAAGGAGAACTCACTCGGCTTCCGGATATCTCCAAGAACGGGATTCCAATCGATGACCTTGTGATTTAGGTTTTTTAGACGTCCCTGCATGAAATATACGATCTCGTAATTTATTTTGATACTGTAAATAATACCAAACGCATTTTGTATATTGTATTTTTACATACCAATATATGAAATGAGATCAGAACACGTTACCTTTCTGTGTTTGTTCAGGTAAGCTTGAAACATATCATCAAATTTAGGACCAAATTCTTGAATACAATTTTGAAAAATCGCCCACTCGCTAGGATAATATTTAAGGATGTCATAAAAATCTTGCAGTTTTATATAAAGAATCTAAAAAGAGGAACAAATTTCAAACATTTCCTTTTGTACTGTATTTAAATAAAAAAAAGCAGTAAACACGGTATTATTGTATGGGGTTGTAACGTATGATATATAATATTTTTTTCGAGAAGTTGATTTTACAGATGATCAACTTCTCGACCGAATTGCTCGTATATCAATAAAAAATAATACCAATCTACCGGCCGCTTACCTCGCATTCAGTAGACGAGGTGTAAGTCTTCAACGGTGCTTCGCTTAAAAAAATAGAACTAGCCGATAGCATACGCCCGGGGCTGTAATTCAATTCCAAAAGTTCTCCTTTCTCATTGTGATATTCACACTTGACATGACCCTGTAAAAGTATATCTAAGTATATAGTAGCACTAATAACACAGGGAATAGGTTACTAATGATACAGGGAAAAAAGTACGTTGATAAGAACAAAATAAAATTGACGTTTTCTAGAGAACACACTAAATGCTATAGAGAATGAAGAAAAAGTATTGTTCAATCAGGAATCAACAGACAACAGAGATACGTAATTAAACTAAAGAACCAAATATATAAGAAAAAATACTAATATATATAAAGGGTGTACATACGCGTGCAATCCAAGTTACATTACTGCACTGAACTCCAAAAAGAAACAAAGTAGAACTCCTGGGCAAAATTAAACATTTCGCCGCGTATGCTAACTCCCTGATAAGCGCGGGATCAGCTCCTTTAAAGACAGGCGATTCACTAATAATCTTCTCTGCCACTTCACCATAGATCTTCCAAATTACTCCATAAGGCTCATTTCTTAAAGAATTCGGACGCATAACCTCGTCTCCTTCATAATACTTCCAATGACAGACTAGGTATCTGTCAAGTCGCTTGAGTAAATCATGGTGAATTTTGCACTGACGATAGTACTTTTTCAGTTGTGACACATAAGACTGATAGTTCATTCTATCCACATATCGCAGATATAAAGCGGCCATAAACAACATTTCGCAATAAATAAAACACAAAAATGCACAATAATTTGCAGCTATTGCGATGCCCACGTCCAACAACGAATTTGGAAGGTACTCGTGGAACAATAGTTGAAAAGTCCAAGATATAGAGACAACAAGGATATTTTCGCTTGCGGGATCCCAATCCTCTTTGGTTATGTTCTGAACAATATCTTTTTCACCAAAAAAGTAAGCCATAGAAACATCTGGCACATTACGACACAGCAAATAAATTAAATATCCTGATATATAAGTGAACGAGAAAAGGCTTAGTATTATAATGTAGCAAACATTAAACAGCGGATCATTTCGTAGCTTCCATGCAATGTTCTCGCCTTTAAATAGTATGTAGATCTTGATTAGTCTATTAAACTGACAAATGTTATAAAACTGTGGTTTCCCAATGATAGCTGTAAAATTTTCAAGCCAAATAGTTGCTAAAACATCTAGTAAGAAATGTATGCTCTTGCAGCGTGCGAACATTACGGCTACAAAATTGGTAGTCATAATATCTTCCTTTATCACAGATGTAAAAAGTGACACACCAATATCAATGAAGTATATTATATCCACCCAGTACTTAAATAAGTAAAACCATGATGGAATGCGCGCTCTTGATAAGTTTGGAGGGAACCAAATCAATACAAGAAAAACTGTTACTACAACAAATCGATTCCATATAACTCCAAAACTGGATTCCGGCACTAAAATCCACGGAAAGGAGACATTGGCAAACATCGATTTTGTTTTCAATTGTACCTCTGGGCATAGTACCAATAGACCAATGTATTTAGCGCAATGATATGTCGTTTCCTCTGGTGGTATTTCAAATTTGGAATGAATTTTCTTGGTAGACCTTTTCCAAAATGTGAGGGCATTTGAAATTTTCCACCAGCGCTTTTTAATCCAAGCCAAGCCTTCAGCGTCACTCCTGTCTATGCCTTTTATTTGTTCCTTGCACTTATATAGCGTTTGTGCATGCTTGATTCTTTCCTTTACTGAACGTAAAATATTGGCGCGATCTTCTGGATACTTATGTAAGGCCATCAAAATGTTATGACGCGATACAATGAATACTTCACAGTAAGTCATACAACGGACAGTTACTTTATGTCGATCATTTGGCACGATGAAACTTATGTCTCCAAATATGGTGCCACTTGACATTGACAAAACAGGTGTTACACCATCATCAGCCGATATAATTTGTACTATACCCGACTTTACGTAATAAAGGTTAGTCTGGCAATTAGAGCCCGAAAAAAATTTCTCTCCGGGCAATTTGTAATCCAATTGAATGCGCTCACAAAGCCACATTTGAAAGGATGAAGATGTATTTCTTAAGATGGGACTGTGATAAAATACGGGCCACACGAGGTCTTGAATAATTTCCAATCTTAAATATCTGGGCAGTTCGGACGCAACCTTGGGCAAACAAGTGAGTCCAGAGCGTTTCTTCCACATGATATCATAAAAACTTACTACATTTAAGTAAGCCTTGTGAGATGGATTTCTGGTACGAGTTTCTTCTATAATTCTCCTAATATGTGGATGATATGTGAATATTCTTCTAATTTTTAAAATTGCTTCAGCAAATAATTTTGGTTCTATTATAAATATTCTAATAATATAACCAATTGCCAGCATGATAGTGGCTACTGTCAGTTCGACCATCGTAGATGGTTTAGTTTCATGAAACACATCATTTGTAATGAACGAGTAAACCAAAGATGACCCATATACGTATGTGGAGAGTTCTGCATCTGTATGGTTTAACTGTAAAACGTAATACGTCAATATATTGTGAGTTGACGTACTCAAAATGCTTACTGGTTTCAAACAATTCTCGTCTAATAAGAAGTGCCATCCTCATATCGGAGGGTTTTGATTGGCTAATACGTAACATGAGAAATATTATATAAGTACCTGCGGCAACAAATAAATCCGCCAGTCGTAAATATGAGTCTTACAATCCTTGCAAAGCCCATGTCCGGTAAGAAGCAACCAAAAGCACGTCACACAATTAACGCATATGATGATCATTAAAGTGAATCCCAAAACAATTTGTGGTAGAGAGTGTGTGGTAACCAAAGAGAAATATTCCACCACCCTGTAAATACTGAAACAAAAGATTTCATAGATGCCCAAACGGCTAAAGTGTATTGCCAAGAAGGAATTCAAAAGACGCATGTATAGTCTTACTTACGTACAGCGAGGGACACGCCATCACGTTGACACCAAAATATATCTCCGGCGGAAAGTGGGTGTGTGGGTACTACATATACACCTTAAGGCAGATCTTTGTGGGAAGGCGTGAATATATTTATGAGAAATATAAATTAGGACTCGTGAATATTGAATTACTTTTACTTACATAAGAAATTCAGTGAAAGCCAATATATTTGGCCACAACTGAACATTCGGACAATCTGAGATTACAAGCAGACGAAAAAATGGTACCAAAGATATTATATCCAGAAGCAGTAAAAATGCTTGTTTTGGAAGATGCTCTCGTCTCATTGCTTTATCAGTCACTTGTCTGGAATATGATATAATTCAATTAAATTAGTTTAACTCGAAACTAAATCAATGGGTTTTTCTGAACTAAGTATATAATATCGTATAGAAACGTGAATATGACTGAGATTCCCAAACTTAATTGTATACTTGAGAAACGGCGACAGTCTCACCATCTGTCACGTTGGTACCATAATATAAATCCGGCTAAAAGAGGGTGTTATACACGTCGCCCGTCCCTTTGGAAACCCTTGAGGGAAAATATGCAGTTTATACTCGTGAAAAGTAGGCGAGAGAGTTAAATTCAAAATTTTTCGCACATATAGTAATCTGCTATTATTTTACCTATGCACAATATGCAGAAATGTATCGATCCCATATATAATGTCACAGCAATACCAGTAGAAGTATTTAACACACAACAATGGAACATAATGGTCCATTACATTCCAACAATATACCACCGGGTAAACGGACTGAATGGGACCCTGCAAATCAATAAGATATTACTTTAATTGCATTGCTAATATCACCGTAAATGAGATAAAGACAAATAACTTACAATATTACATTATGGTATGAGGTATGTAAGTCTAGAGAGAACTGGCGCTCTATAGTCTCTGCCTACCCCGTTAGGGACTTGGCGTGATGATATGTATGTATTACATTGGGCAGAACATATAAAAATGAACATATAAGAAAAGCCGTGGTGGTCGAGTGGTTCGAGCAGTTGCCTGCGACACAAAGCTCGCATCCCGACTGTACCAATGAGTTTTTCTGAACTTAAGTACAGTGATTAGCTTTACGACCACCAGCTTTACGGTGAAGGAAAACACCGAGAGGAAACCTGCATATGTCTGAGAAGAAATTGCTTGCTTGAGTAACGGCGATGGACTCGCCATCTATCACATTAGCACCTAAAATATATGTCTGGCGGAAAGTGGGTGTGTGGGTACAATACCTATACCCTACTCCTTCGGGGACCCTTGTGGAAAGGCTTGAGGATATATTATTATATTATATTTATATAAAAATAATAATATGTAACAAAGAACCGTTAAAGAGCCGTGGTGGCCGAGTGGTTCGAGCAGTTGCCTGCGACGCAAAGGTCGCAAGTTCGAATCCCGCCTGTACCAATGAGTTTTTCTGAACTTAAGTACAGTGATTAGTCACACCACGAGCTTTACGGTGAAGGAAAACATCGAGAGGAAACCTGCATACGTCTGAGAAGAAATTCAAAGCGTATGTATAGTCGTGCTTGAGTAACGGCGATGGACTCGCCATCTGTCACGTTGGCACCTAATATACCTCTGGCGGAAAGTGGGTGTGTGGGTATTACCTATACACCTCTGCCTACCCCTTCGGGGACCCTTGTGGGGAGGCGTGAGGATATATTATTATTATTATATGTAACAAAAGGTTATGTAACAAAGCAGATATATTATGCAAAGCGAGAGAGTCTGAAGCAATAAAGGAAGACCATTCCCTAGATTCCCATCATCTAGATAAAATAGATCGAGCATTCAAGAATTATTAAGAGTATTCGAAACCGGCGAGCATTTACGAATAGACTAATCAAAATGGCTAAAGCGAAAGAGGTCTAAGCTTAGGGATAATTCGACGCTCTACTCTCTCTGCATACGCCATCAAGAAATCGATGTGATAACACGTATGTACTTACTGTCATCATACCACTTACCAAAACACTTTTAGCAATAACGCTGAATAGAACTATGATCCTGAAAGCATTATGAAAAGGAAGGAAGATCAGATTACTCCATTCGATTTCAGTGTCTTCCAACGCGTCCTCTTCATGGTAGTTGGAGCGTATCGTTTGTTTGCTGGACATTTTGTGATAACTTATTCAGTTTTATTCTAGCTCTTTAATTATAAATATTATTTATATAAACTAGATACCTATTCAAACGATGAAGTTCATGTGAGAGATAAGTAATGTGAAATGAAAATAGCTCAAACATTTCATGCGCTTTGTTTTTACAGGTTTCTCCTGTCATATATGACCGATTTTTTTCTTCTATAATTAATGACAATTAACTAATAAATGGTATCCTGCCTGTATCACGTATGAATGAGGTGTGAATACTAAATAAAACGTTTATTTGTATATGTTTTTTTTAAGTTAAGGAATAATATCTTCGTAATTACTACATATAGCATAATATTTTTTTTAGACGGATTATACGTAGTTTAAAAAAAAAGCATGCTGAAAGAGTATTTAATAAAAAAAAAGATTAACCACGAATTTGATTTCAAACTTTACCCGCTTACGCCGACAAGAGTCATATTCTTAAATTTAAGAACAAGTAAACAGTTACCGCCCCTTTTAACGCAATATCACAATCGCGTCGCGACCCTAAAACCGCAAATCCATCAATATAATACTCTATTTAACGTATGAACAGTTTAATTAATTAATATCTTCAAAATAGATTAATCCCAGCCGGATAAGTATGGTTAACTCAAATTCAATGTCAAACCTTTGAAACAAAGCATTCTATTACGAGATTAGCAGAGGGTTGCCAAGAGTGATTTGCAAAATACTCCTACAGGCATTACATTTCGTAATGAGCACTAATGTAGCATCCTTTTAATTAAGATAATGCGTTCTCATGGCTTTTGACGGCGGCTTTCAACATTCGAAAGGAAAGTACGATTTATGCATGGTTTTTTTTTATAAAACTACTTTTAACGCTTGAGTAACATAGCCAGAAGCCAGAAGAAGACACGTGATCTGCATTGCAAAGATTGCGAGTTAAAATCCCGACTATAAGTACCGTGATCACGTTATGAGCTTTACTGTGATAGAAAACATCGAGTCGAAACCTTTGTACGTTTGAGAAGAAATTCAAACACGTAAACACGAGTACAGTCATGCTTGAGAAACGGCAGTTGGCGAGCCATCTGTCACCTTGGCACCTAAACGTATCTACGGCGAACATACCGTTTTAACGCCTCTTGGTGGCTCATGTGGGATGCGATGATAATAAGAAGAAGAAGAAAATAGCCTATATTAATAAGTGATCATGTAGCATTCCAATGGTGAAATATTTTTTAAAATCGGTCCATTTCTTTTTGAACCAATTCCTTACAAACATACTTACATACAGATCTTTCCTCTTTATAATATTAGTATAGATTCGTTATTTGTACAGAAGTCCAGGGCTCTTAACATGAATGCTACTATTGTAACGCGATCATAATATAGATTAATCATTCAGATATGCAGTGAAAATGTGATTTTAATAACAGCTGACTACGAGTTAATACTACCATTTGATGCCTTATCTGTCGTCAGAAACGATTGTACGTTTTTTAATTGTATATTTCAAGTTTCTATTGTACATATAAATATTATCACGCCGATTTACAGACCAATTTCGCTTCATCCACAATCTTAAGTGCTCATTATACCCTTGAAATTATGTATCCACAAATATTAAGTACCTTTAGTTTCATTCAAGCTTAGAAGCTTTACGATGTCTATTATAATTACGAGATATCAATGATTATTCTAGAACGTTTAAGCGATGGATATATTTGTCGTCTATATTTAATTTTCGTCGTGTGTGGTGTCGTCGAGTCGGTTTCGTCATCGAGTCGTGGTGGCCGAATGGTCCGAGTAGTTGCAACACAAAGGTTGCAAATTTAGCAATGGATTGGCACCTAAAATATGTCTCTGGCGGAAAGTGGTTGTGTAGGTACTACCTATACACCTCTTCCTACCGTTCGGGGACCCTTGTAAGCAGGCGTGAGGATACTACTTTATCGTTTTCGAATCTTATACAACAATTAAAATAATATAATGACAAGGTAAGGGTCTCAAAAGCCTGCCACGCGTACCATAGAGTGGCAGACTTTTCTTTCTTAAATTATGAATGTCATTTCACGTCATTACGGTGAAGGAAAACATCGTGAGCTGCATACGTCTGAGAAGAAATTCAAAAGCGTATGTATAGTCGTGCTTTAGTAAGGGCGACGGACTCGCCATTTGTCACGTTAGCACCTAATATACCTCTGGCGAAATAGGGTGTGTGGGTTACATTGTATTGGAAGCAGAGGGATTAAACCCATTATGCTGCCAATACACTATAACTCTCCGAACACAGAGTGGCAACACGCAAGTGATACTTCGGTATCGTGAGCGTAAATAGGCTACGGTAACCGTTTCCCATCAGGTAGTTCGTATGCTTGTTTGCCACTCTTGTGGTATAAAAAAAATCTTTCTTTCTGAACGCGCAAGAGTCGGCTAAAATATCTCAACATAACCACGAGATTTAAGGTCGAAATGCTAACGTGATACCTTTATTGTTGCCACCCAGAAATATAAATAGCTTTCAATAATTATGTCACAAATTAGTTTATTAAACATGTAATACTTACCTACTCTTTTAAATAAAAATAATTTTGAGAATTGATCTACAAATTGGGGAGAAATCGGTGAACATACATTAAAAAAATGCAATCGAACGTCGAGCGTCGAACGCACAAACCACCTAAAAATTGGTTATTCAGCTGACTCAGATTTCATGTGGCGTTCGCTAATATATATTTTTTTACGAAAATTCACCCTAAAGGGATGAAAGAGGGTTTAAAGGTCGGTTGTTTATATATATATATAGTTTACTTATGTATATATAGCTGGCAGTTCATTAGGCTTTATAACCATCGTATGATATTTCCTGGAGTGCTGTTGAATACGGTAATAGTAACATAAACACAATTTACTACAAATTGAATGTCACATCACGCTTTTCTTGAAGGGTACCTGCAAAAACAGGCAATATACACTTAATTTTCGACAGCGATTTTAGTGCCATTGTGAAAGATGGCCGTCGCCGTCGCTTAGGGACCACTTCACATACGTACATCTTTGAATTCTTATCATTGATTTCCTCAAAGTATCCTACTTCATTGTAAAGCTCATGTTATGATAACTCACTGTAAGCTCAGAAAAATCACCGGTCAGATCGCCAGAGTTTAAATTGAAATCTTAACTTGCAAGTAGTAACGTCAACCACTTAACCTCCACGCAACCTCATATTATATTAATCTTGATGTCTAAATAATTCATCAGGAAGCCACAGGAACTAGTACAAGCTGGGTGAGCTGTAGCTAAATCGCTCATGAAAATCGATAACTCGTTTACATTATGTAGCGTATAGATGAAAATGTTCTGTAATAACTTCAATAGTGAAATGGAACGAACACGATAATAATATACGGGCTGGTCCTTCGTAGCTCAGGAAATAGCATGGGCTCTCACACATTATTACATACATATATCTTCATGCCGAGCACCTAACGAGGTAGACAGAGAGTGTAGAGCGCAAGTTCTCTCTAGACTTACATAACTCTTTCGCTTCGACTGATATTGAAGATATCCTCTTAAATCACGTTTTGATTGGCGTATTATTAGACACAAATGTGTCCCCGAAGGAGAAGGCAGAGGTGTATAGCTTGGCGAAAAAATGTATTTACATGATTGTAGAATGCAAGCAAAAGTGTGCTTTATTGTTGGTACATGGTGGTGATGATGATATAGGAATGTATAATTTTCTTAACCCATACAGAACGTAGCGTGATTATTCGAAACAAAGTATTAAAAAAGTCATTACTTTTTCTTTCTTGAAATACAAAGTTGGACATTTTACATAATATAATGCTTATTAAAAACGCTATCAAACTATTTCAGAAAACTGATCAGAAATGGACACACTATACGATAGTAATACACAATTGCTGCATAGCACAGTTAGGCTTCTCCATTTACTTCGACGACAAAAATCTGCCATCATTGTTGAACCTACAATAGACTTTCCAAGTAAATTTAGTGCCACACGACACATAATGATCACCATTTTTTTGCTCACTATAAAGAGAAATCGCCCAATCAGTGGAAGCATTATGTCATGGGTAATAGGGCGTGTGAACGTATTACGGCTTTGAATAGATGCACTTGAAGGTAATAGCAAGATCTCTCACGGTTGATTGCTTGTGAAATACGGCGGATTTGCGATATGTTCCCGATCTTATCGGGTTCCTTGAAAATATTCATGAAAAGTGCCCGGTGTGTGGATTTGTGCGATGAATATTTTTTTCGAAGCTTGTCTATTTAATAAAACCGTTTATATTATGTAACTAGCAACCCGCCCCTGCGTCGCACGGGTGCGATGTAGATACTTATAATAAGTAAAATGATCAAAATGTTGTTATCATACATACATACATACATATCATCACGCTGAGTCCCTAACGGGGTAGACAGAGAGTATAGAGCGCCAGTTCTCTCTAGACTTGCATAACTCTTTCGCTTCGTCCATATTCATCAGTCTCTTCATACATGCTCGTCAGTTTCGAGTACTCTTGACGTTCGCATCGCATCTCAAATGCATTGAAGCTATTTTCATACATCCTCTGTCATACCCAGAATTTGCTGCCATACAATAAAGTAGGCACCAATATTGCGTTGTGGACAGCAACTCGAGCATTCTTGCTGAGACTTTTGCTGCCCATCAACGCCGACATGGCCCCATTCACCTTATTACCGGGAGTTATCCTCTAGCGATAAATATAATATACCAATTGCGGACTTTTTTATCGATCTTTTCAGGATATACAGTTCCGTAGTACATTCATTTGATCTATCTTGTAAGGTTAATCCAGCGTTTGCGATTTAAGCGCACCAAAATATATTTAAAATATATTTGTTACGACAGCACATTACAAACTTTGAATGTTTCGGCTTTTCTGTACACTTTACTGTATACATTATACATATGAAGTTCCTCTTGAATCACTCTATCTATTGCTGAAAAATGCATTAAGATTCGTTAAATAGTTTAAAAGATCTAAGCGAACAGACGGCGGCTGACGACTTATTTTTCTACTATACAAAGAACACAAGAAGTCAATTGCAAATAAATATGTAATATTTGGTAAGATTCATAAAAGAAATACATTTTATCCATCTATATACTCACGCTTTACCATAAAGGTCCCCCCTTATGGGTGAGCAGAGGTATATAAGTAGTACCCACCCATACAACCGACTTTCCGCCACATTTAAAACATTTTGAAAACGCTTATGCACCTTATTCTATACGTGGATGTTATACCACTAAATTAAAAGCCTTTCGTAATTTATTCGCATAAGGTAGAGCATCATATAACCCGTAATTTGTAGGATACGCACTCGCCATAAAAGTAATAGCGCACGATGAATTAACCACGAACAGTAATTAACTGTGACCGCATGGAACAGGTCCCCTAAGAGTATGCAAGCCCGGGTTTAATTGCAGCACGGACGTAATACTGACTTCATGAAGAGTATGAAGTTGTCACGTCACTGATTTCCGGACGGTATGGGATTACAGTGAAATGTTTACGTCTAAATTAGGACTATGACGTAGCCTTTTAATAAATTCAGATAGTTAAAAAATATCTAAATATTTTATTCAACGTAAGGGACACAGAGAACACTTACTTAACGTCATATATTTAATAAAAACTAAAGTTACCACAGTTTCTAAGAAATAAACCTGCCAGGAGAAGTTAGCGATTAAAGATCGAATCCAAAATGGACCCTTACTATAACGTGATATTGCCATCATTACTCATGAATGATTAAGAGCCAGATGATGACATCTATAAATGTAGATAAGGAATTACACTATTCAAGCTAAAGAACTGGAGCAGACACAAAATATCTAACATAGACAATAGAGATTTTATAATATAAGTCGGGCCCTTTCACACTTTTGTTATTTTTCGGAATCAAATCACGTAGTAACTGGCACACAAGTCAAACCTTCGATTCCAATAAACATCAATTACAATAATCATTCCAGACGAGATGGAATTAGTGGCACTTTATCAAAACAATTGAACCGTGGCAAACTTCATTCGTTCCTCGTAAAACATTATTCAACGGGACGCCCGTCTTTCGCCGCTTACATTAGAATAAGCCAGTTGGGACATAAATATACGATGTTCGAATATATGCAATCATAAATCAGGCCGTCGTGACCGTTGTCCGGTATTCCGCAGATCCTTGCCATAGTGTAGAAAATACAGCTTTAAAATACGACGGTTATTTGTCTAGTTATTTGAGGATAATTGTGAAAGTTAAAACATGTGCAGACTATAGAAGTAATTATACAATTGTGCAGATCATGAAATGTGTAGATCGTGTCCTGATTCCCGTAATTATTTTGATATATATTTTTTATAATTAAAATTGTTTATTTTTCTTTTTCGTACAGCTCCAAGCTTTTCACCACACTGAAAGCTGAAAATAGATTAACAAAAAGCTTGTACTACTAGTACTCTGCTAGTAGGTTTGAAACACATTGAAAATCAAGACTGCAGATAAACAATCGCAAGATTTCGAAAGAAATATACGTAAGAACCTTCAGTTGTATTTCTCACTTTGCTAACGCGTACCTACGTTTCATACATTTTCACAAAATGTTAATCAAGCATTTCTCGGAAATGTAAAATACTCAAAATTTTTATTGTTTGGATACTGGAACGAGTCGTTTGTGCAAAGGAATCTGTTTAACTAAGCTGCTTTAGATTGTGGTTTCAAGTTATTCGTACCGTATGTGTTGTATAAACAGTAATGTTATGTACAAAGCCAAAAGAGATTCAGGATTTATTACGGGCCGGTTTCGTTACCGGGACATCGGCTAATTCGATAGGCCCGAGGTAATTTTTCACCTTGTTATCATTACAGCGTGAATACAAACTTTGTGATGGTTTTATAATGGTTGTTGCTCTGAAAATGAAATGTTATTAATTAGTAGCAAATGTTAGCAAATTTTTCGAAGAAAGTAGTTAAAAGAAAAATACACCTTATACGACAAAATAGTTTCTTTAAATGGAAAGGGGAGGAAGAGAACAGCCAACATTGAAATACATCGGTCAGATCAATTTTATACATGTTGTAGTGTAAATCTATATAGATTTAATATTTGAAGGTGTAAGATTTCAAAAGAGTATTTCTGTTATTATTTGTAGTTTTATGTAGGTGCCAACATGACAAATTACGAGACCACTACTGTTTTTCTGACTCTGTCTCTGACTTTCTCATTCACGTCTTTGAATTTCTGAATCGTTCGCAGGTTTCCTCTCCATGTTTCGCTTCACTGAAAAGCTCACGACTGGTACTGTGCAGCCGGGTAAAACTTATTTTGCATTGCACGCACTACTCGAACCACTCAGACTCTATTTAATATTCTAATTAATATTTAATTAAGTATATATTATATTTCTACCACAACGCAAACTTTATTTAATAATTATATATTCCGAGACGTCTCACAGAATCCGTTACTTTGGTTAATACAATTCAACTTCGGTAACTATTTGCACTGGTTTAATCAAAATATCGTACATCAGACAATCCAATATTAAAAGCACTATGATGATTTGTGAATTTAATTATGTTCGTTGTTGGCAATTACGGTCTATTGAGTAACTTGGCTTAGATGATCTGTAATGCAGATTGCTTATATTATTGAAAAAAGGACAGAATATAAATACATTTTCTTGGGATCTCGTGTAGTTCTGAGAATAAATTAATTTTTATTTATAAGTGTAACCTCTGTTTATCCGTTTTACCAAAAGGGTTGACCCCCTCTAGTTTTATTAATAATATAATAAACGCCTAAACCCTTGTGGGAGGGTCTCCGGAGGGGTAGGCAGAAGTGTATAGACTGTATCCACACACTCACTTTCCGCCAGAGATACATTTTAGGTGCCAACGTGACAGATGGCGAGTCCATCGCAGTTACTCAAGCACGACTATACATACGCCTTTGAATTGCTTCTCACACGTATGCAGGTTTCCTGTCGATGTTTTCCTTCACCGTAAAGCTCGTGGTGTGTCTAATCACTGTACTTAAGTTAAGAAAAACTCATTGGTACTGTCGGGATTCGAACTTGCGATCTTTGTGTCGCAAACTCGAACCACTCAGCCACCTCGGCTTCTATAAAAATAACTTTTCTGGAATAATACCGAACAGCTACCTTTTTTTTTTTTTTTATTCAACAAGTGTGGCAAACAAGCAAACGGCCCACCTGATGGGAAACGGTTACCGTAGCCTATTTACGCTCACGATACCGAAGTATCACTTGCGCGTTGCCACTCTGGGTTCGGAGAGTTATAGTGTGTTGGCAGCATAAGGTTTAATCCCTCTGCTTCTAACACAATGTAACAATCCTCCCCCCTCCCCAAGGAGCTCATTACTGGAAACCTTATTCACCGCGTAGGAACACAACACAAAAAATCTGTAAGGTGGAGGTCCTGCCCCAGTCTGGCAGTTCCGAATTCGAACGGGAAACCCGTTATGCCCTACCTCTGTACTAGTAAATAAATTGTATTACAAAAAAAATATTAACTCATTAAGTAGTCATGATACAACTCTCTCAAGGACTGGGATGGATCCCTCTCTGGAAGGCTGAATAGCAACAATTGGCACAAACAGGTCTTGAACTGCGTAGAGACGAACAATTACACGTTGCGGTTATTGCACAGACATAGTTTACACTGATTATCTGCGCTGAAGGGAACACCGCAAGGGTAAGCGGTCAGAACTTGCCTAGTCCAGTTTAATTGCGTTCGCACGACTAATTCTTATTACGGCAGCCATTTTGGATGCTGATGGATCCTTCAAATTGCTGAGATTTTTACTGTTTAACAAGAACTTCAAGAAAAAGAAAGATTTCAAAGTCAGAAGGTATGTCTTGTAACCATTCTACAAGCGTTTTAAATGAGAGTGTATTGTCATGAGACTGGCCGTCAGGAAAAATAGCTTTGAGCAAATAGCATTAATAACATATCAGCAATTGACATTCTATTTATTTATAAGGTAAATCATGTACTAGGGCCCGAATTAAAATCAGACGAAACTCGAAAGCAAGCTACTTTATTATATATTTCAAGAAAAACTGGTATAATTAAAATAAGTAAAAAAAAGTTAAAATAATAGATAGCCCGATGGTCAAGTGGTTAATGATCTTATCTGTGAAGCTAACGGTTCGTTATATTTACATAAACCTCCTCATGTTCGTCTTTACACCCTCATTTCAAGTCATGGTAAAACTTAGGTACATTTAAATGAAACTACGTAATATAACAAAATGAAAAGCTTTGGTCAAACTCACTAACTAATGTACTAATTGTTTAATTTATAAATACGTGTAAGTACTTACATATTTTTATAAATTACCGAAAACTTTACAGTACATCTAGTAGAGTGTCCTATTTTAGTATCGAACCTTGTTGTCAACACCCGACAGCGCAAGGTGACGTGTTTACTCAGGGTAGTGTAAACAACACTACCCAGTACCTTCTAGCTATTTACCAACCAGTAGGAACGCTTTCACCATCGTCTGCAATTTCATATGTACGTACTCTTAAGTGTAGGTTCATAGTCTATTACTATCTTTAAGATTAGATGACAAGTACATATAGCCGTGGTGGCCGAGCGGTTCGAGCCGTTGCCTGCGACGCAAAGGTCGCAAGTTCGAATCCCGACTGTACCAATGAGTTTTTCTGAACTTAAGTACAGTGATTAGTCACACCACGAGCTTTACGGTGAAGGAAAACATCGTGAGGAAACCTGCATACGTCTGAGAAGAAATTCAAAGGCGTATGTATGGTCGTGCTTGAGTAACGGCGATGGACTCGCCATCTGTCACGTTGGCACCTATTATACCTCTGGCGGAAAGTGGGTGTGTGGGTATTACCTATACACCTCTGCCTACCCCTTCGGGGACCCTTGTGGGAAGGCGTGAGGATATATTATATTATTTTTATTACAAGTACATTGCAGTAAAACTTACTGCTAAAACGAGATGAGAGAGAAGGGGTAGGCCCAGTAAACAGCCTCTTTACGCCGGAGATATATGAACCTATACTCTTAATTTTTATTAGTCCAGCGATGCTTACTTTGGTGATGACGTTAAAAGTATACTAATTCAGGCAATTTTAAGGATTTAAATGTGCTTGTGAGGTAGGATTTTGTACAAGTATATGGGTCCGCTTGATGATAGATGGCTACCAGCTATTTACCGGTCTTTTGAGTTAGTATCTTGCAGAAAATGTGCCTTGTGTCGTATACTTTAATGCAACCTTTTTGGAACATAAAAACGAGATCTCATACGTAAATCCGATTTTAATTGAAAATTATTTACAAATCTTACCATTGTTATCAAAAAACTGTGATTGCGTATAAAATGTCGACAAGCATGACGTCCGTATAAATCTTAAACTTCAGTTGGTTTATTAGTAGGATAAATGCATACTGCAGTTAGTATGCATTTATCCGTCTAAGAATAATTTCAATTTTTTCTAAACTTAAGTACAGTGATTAGTCACACCACGAGCTTTACGGTGAAGGAAAACATCGAGAGGAAACCTGCATACGTCTGAGAAGAAATTCAAAAGGCGTATGTATAGTCGTGCTTGAGTAACGGCGATGGACTCGCCATCTGTCACGTTGGCACCTAATATGCCTCTGGCGGAAAGTGGGTGTGTGGGTATTACCTATACACCTCTGCCTACCCCTTCGGGGACCCTTGTGGGAAGGCGTGAGGATATATTATTATAATAATTTCAAAGACATGCCAGAGGCAACAGACTTGCAATACTTCACATTGACAGCTAAACATACTTCTCGAAAAATAGCGATGTTATTATCTCTCTGACTGACCCTTGCGGGCAGGTGTTTGATGTGTAATGAGGTTGGATATCATTTTAATAAGCAAAATCCCTGTCTAAAACTTTCTAAAGCTTCCTATTGTCTGCTTTCAACACATTGCATATAAGTTTTAATTACCACATATTACGATCAAAGTTATTCATAGAACTTCTTACGGTGGAGTAAACACATAAAATCCAAATGAGTTTTCCGACAAAACTTATAACTCACGAAATGCGTAACCCAAACAATATACAGAGCTGTATCTATCAACCTTTATACTTTGAAACAGACAAAATGTGTTGAAACAAATAGCAACCTGCGGCGGGGTGTCCAAATATACAGAACCTTTGATATCCTCATGATGAAATATTTAGTTATCAAGGCATTGATGTTCTAGTATCATTTTCATAAATTTGTCTCGAAGCAAAGGTGAACCACGTTCCAAGGAAGTATTTAGAGCAAACAAGATCCGGCACACGGATCAAATACTAAAGGATAGCAACTTCAAGAGTACTCGAAACCAACGATGATGTAGGTACGAATGTGGATAAAGCGATAGAGGTCTACTAGTGAAAACTGGCTTTCTAATATATCTGCCTTCCCTTTGAGGAACACAGTGTCATGATAATACGTCTCGCCATATGTAATGACAGACTCGTCATGCGTCACGTTGGGACTTAAAATATATCTCTGGCGGAAAGTGTGTGTCTGTGGGTACTACCTATACACCTCTGCTTACCCCTTCGGGGACGCTTGTGGGAAGGCGTGATATATATACATACATACATATCATCACGCCAAGTTCCTAACGGGGTAGGCAGAGAGTATAGAGCGCCAGCTCTAGACTTACATACCTCTTTCGCTTCGTCCACATTCATTAGTCTCTTCATACATGCTCGTCGGTGTCGAGTACTCTTAACGTTCCTGTCCTTAAGCGTCCGTACGATTTGATCCAGGTAGTTGGAACGTGGCCTTCCTCTGCCTCTTCTTGCCCACACTTTTGCTTTGTATATCTGTTTCGTCAATCTTTCTTCACTCATCCTTAATCATTATGACATCATAGTTTGGAGTGATTAAAGTTTTTTCAAAAAATAACTTATGTTTTATTCAAAAATTAAACTACATAAGTTTCGAGAATGGTTTGTTCATATGAACAATGTTTATTTTACGCTGAAATGCTTCCAGATGGGTAGGTTCTTCGAGATTCCTGCACTCCGACCAATCAGTCAAATCTTCCGAATCCACTGAGCTTAGGATGAGAATTGCATTTTTCACGGTTGGATTTCGTTTGTTACAGCTCGTATGTTGAAGGTTGTTGCAGCAAAAACTGTCTTGTTACTTACGAAATACATTTGAAAAACAATTCTAGAATGTGAAAAGAAGGGGCTGCGCCTAAACGCTGGCAAGACTAAGGTTCTGGTATTCGAAAGAGATGAAACAAGTGACCGAGTGTGCTATATCGGTAAATGGGCAAATTCTAGAGCAAGTGAATGAATTTGTATATCTTGGAAGCATGTTCACACGAGATGGAAAGTATGAAAAAGATATTGAAAGAAGGATAACTGCCGGAAATAAGGTGAATGGAACCATGTCGGCGTTGATGGGCAGTAAAAGTCTGAGCAAGAATGCTCGAGTTGCTGTCCACAACGCGATATTGGTACCTACCTTATTGTATGGCAGCGAATCCTGGGTATGTCAGAGGAAGTATGAAAATAGCTTGAATACAGTCGAGATGCGATCTCTTCGAAAAATGTGCGGCGTAACGATATTATATCGAATCCACAATGAAGAGATTCGCAAATCAACTGGCGTGAATGAGGGCGTGATTGTAAAGATGGCATGTTACGTTGGTTTGGTCACATAGAAAGGATGAGTGAAGAAAGATTGGCGAAACAGATATACAAAGCAAAAGTGTGTGCAAGAAGAGGCAGAGGAAGGCCACGTTCCAACTACCTGGATCAAATAGATCGGACTCTGAAGGACGGGAATGTTAAGAGTACTCGAAACTGACGAGCATGTATGAAGAGACTGATGAATGTGGACGAAGCGAAAGAGGTATGTAAGTCTAGAGAGAACTGGCGCTCTATACTCTCTGCCTACCCCGTTAGGGACTTGGCGTGATGATATGTATGTATTCTTGAAAGCATGTGGTGAATTTGCCATCTCGGGATCCTGGTATGCAAATACCACTCAGTAGGATCGCTATGTTACACTTCAGATTACAAAAATATATTTAATTCCTCCTTCAACGCGTGTACAAATTGCATGTCTTATAAATAGTCCTGTTCAATTGTTTTTTTTTTATGTCAAGACATATTTTTAAACTTTACACTATTCATAAATGAAGGCTACAATATTAAAAGATATACTTCATAGGACGATATACTTGATTTATAATTTTAGCCCGAGAGTCATACTAATGATATTTCAGTCATGATAAATCAAAATTTCTTGTTTCTATATACGACTAAGGTGGCAAAGAAGCATGTGGTCCTGTTAGTAAGCAGTTACTCCCACTTAGGGAGGCTTGCAGACCCTGCAGGAATTCTTTCACAATACTTTTTCCTGGTATTTAGTTAAGTCTTTTATTATTTTATCTTAAGTCTTTAACCCTTATGCAGTCCAAAAGAGGTCAACGGCAAATTAGACATAATTGGCTACATATTTTAAAAATAGAATACTGCTTTATGTCTCTTACATTCGTTCTTTTTCATTTTTACCCCAAGACTTGAAGGGCTCTCAAATCCATATATAATAACCCTTAAGGTCCCTATTATACAGCTAGGCACGATCCTTTGATCCTAAAATATTAACTTTTAATGGCCGTCCATTTTGCACGAATTAATATGCAATTTGCATGTTAATCGACTATTCCCAGGAAAATCTTAATTCGCGTCAAGGTGAACTTTCAAAGGTCGTTAGTGGATTTTGTACGAGCTCTAGTGAATAATTACGAAACAAGCAAGCAGTTTTGTTGCAATGCATTGCAAATGCAATAATTAACTTTCTATGAGCAACTGAAATCAGAAATTAACAAGTAACAAATCATGTAACCTACTCAGATTGCTGCGCGTCAAGGTGAACTTTCAAAGGTCGTTAGTGGATTTTCTACAAGCTCTAGTGAATAATTACGAAACAAGCAAGCAGTTTTGTTGCAATGCATTGCAAATGCAATAATTAACTTTCTATGAGCAACTGAAATTAACAAGTAACAAATCATGTAACCTACTCAGATTGCTGCATTCAAAGCAACGTATGCTGGTTATCAATAGCTTAGCTCAATATTGTTTCCGCAGTAGTTTTTACGTAATAAATAACATTGCTCTGTGTGTGTAGACAAATTTATTCCTCTGTTACCTTATCTTATTTTAACAGAGGTAGGGCATAACTGGTTTCCCGTTCGAATTTGGAGCTGCCCGACTCTGGCAGGACCTCCACCTTATAGAAGTCCGTAGCCAAATAACGCAATTTTTGTGTTGTGTTCCTACGCGTTGAATAAGGTTTCCTGTAATGAGCTCCTTGGGGAGGGGGGAGGATTGTTATATTGTGCTGGCACACTCCGAACGCAGAGTAGCAACGCGCAAGTGATTAAAATGATTCAGTATTGTAAGCGTAAAAAGTTTTCCATCGGGTGGGCCGTATGTTTGTTTGCCACTCGAGTTGTATAAAAAAAACTTAAAATAAAATCCAATAATATATGAAAATAATGCAATTCACGTAGATTTTTCTAATTTATGTCATTTTTTTCCCAAGCTCATTTACTTGAATATAGTTAAAATTCAAACGGTGCGACGTTTTTAAAAGTTCCGTAATAATTAACATTTTTGACTACCTCTTCATTTTGTTGGGTTCATTATCCACGTGATATTTTAAGGAATCATCATTTCATACTTTGTTACTTAGATTAGCTTTGCGAAGTTTGTATAACTTGGATAAATTGAATCCTGAAAATGCTTAGTTAGAAAACTGCTGTATCAAGTCTATTTTCTATTTGAGTTAAATAGAAAATAGATTTGATACAGCGTTTGAGGAAAGGGATCTGTTACAATGTTAGACGCTGTCCTTGCTACTTAAAAATGATTATATATATATTTTAATTTTAATAAAATTTACTTGTTACTTTTATAATAAACTAGTACCCGCCCGGCTTAGCGCCACCTATCGGGTCCAATTGTGAATCTAAACTATTCTCGAGTCCTGCCATTTCCGTTTCTATAAAAGGCATACAGACCAATATATAAAGCTATATAGGTCTACGGTTTACAGTATATTATATAGAGTTAGAAGCTGTACATCTACGAACAGATCTAAATGTTTTATATATTTCCTAATACTTTTTCAAATTGCAACCAAATTATCTTAAATCACTTCCACTAACGAAACTGGATGCAATATCTACTTGGATATAAAAAAAATACAACTATAATCCAGGTATTTAGATATCATTATTTATAGGCATGAAGATTATGGTTGGGTACCTCAACAGAGCAAGCTCGATCGACTGGGGAAATCAACTACTCGACTTTATAGTTTATTCAACTTGAACGGATAAAGTACAATCAACTAGTAACTAAGCTTCTAGGATTTTTAGCATTTGTCTTAGTATTTACCGAAATTTTGTGCTTATGCCGAGCCACTTCGGTGGCATCTACGGGTTTTGAGCACGATTACAAATATTTTTACTGGACTAGTAATTTTAATAATCATCACCCCGGGAAGACAAGAATACTTAGGGTGTTAGTTCTTTGGGAACTGGCAGACAGGGAATGCTGGCAAATTGAATTCATCGAAAAAGGAAAGATATCGGTCCCATTGACAATAAATCTGTTGAAATAGTGTTAAAAGAAGATTGTTTTTATTTCTATTTAGAATTTCCTCAAGAATTTTAAAGCTACATTTAGTTACTTTTGCTAATTGTTCCATTATAGGAAAAAAAATCGAATGAAATTTATCTTTCACGCCAAGTCAATTAGAGCCATTGTTTGAAAGGGAAAGAAAAGAGAACTTTCTTTGTTTTTGCCCAGAAATAGGCATAATTAAGTCCACGATAGTGATATAGGTACTTGGAATCCTTCGGTAAATATACGGCATGAATAAAGTAAATAAAATATATTTCCAATATTTATTTCTTCTAAAACAAGCAACTGTTTGATGCTCCGGGTACTTAGGAGGCTCGTTATTCTTTTGCTTTTGATGAATTATGCGCCAGCCATCTTGCTTCAACCAATCATTTTTCTAGTACACATATTTACTCATATTTGTTACTTGTTTTTTGCCTAATAGTAAAAAAAAATATTCACAAACGACAAAATAAAAACAACTTTAAAGGTCTTGCAACCTTAGTATGAAGTTGGGTAAATTATTGCTTAAATGCAATAATCGCATGTAGGAATGTACATATTTAGGTAATACGAAGCCGTGGTGGCCGAGTGGTTCGAGCAGTTGCCTGCGATGCAAAGGTCGCAAGTTTGAATCCCGACTGTACCAATGAGTTTTTTCTGAACTTAAGTACAGTGATTAGCCACACCACGAGCTTTACGGTGAAGAAAAACATCGAGAGGAAACCTGCATACGTCTGAGAAGACATTCAAAGGCGTATGTATAGTCGTGCTTGAGTAACGGCGATGGACTCGCCATCTGTCACGTTGGAACCTGATATACCTCTAGTGGAAAGTGGGTGTGTGGGTATTACCTATACACCTCTGCCTACCCCTTCGGGGACCCTTGTGGGAAGGCGTGAGGATATATTATATTATTATTATTATTATAGGTAATACGAAAAAGTATGCGGTCGGCATCGAAAAGCAAATTTATCATAACGACTCTTTGGTATTGTTTACTTCACCTTATTTAAACACACATCAGGAATTGACACCAGAACTCTAATTTAAGCATGTCCCGTGCCCTTCTTTATTCATCTTCATTCATGGTTGCCGAATCCAAAAGCCTTGTTGAATCCCTAAATACCATAGCTATTTCTAATAGGAATCATAATATGTACTTAATTTGTGACTTGCACTGTACGTATACTCACTTGACAGAATTCAACAAGATGCCAATCGGATTTGCCTCGTTACCAGTGGCTTTTAGGACAAGTAATATTGGAAGTTGGAGAATTTTCTTACATTTTCGGCATTTTCATACGTTGAGAATATTAAATAGCCTTGTATTACCTTAGCAATTTAGAATTCTCTAATAAAACTGTTTGGATATAAAGGTGATGTTAAGAGTTGTTTGGAATCGCTTACCGACCAATATACAATATTTTTTCTCGTATAACTTCCATGTACAGACCGCGATCCGTAACTAATAAAAATATCATTTTTATTATATGTATAGATATAGATTATAGCTCTATACTCTCTGCTTACCCCGTTAGAGACTCGGCTTGATGACATTTATGTATATATTCGTAAATACCAGTAATGGCGATGGACTCGCCATCTGTCACGTTGGCACCTAATATACCTCTGGCGGAAAGTGGGTGTGTGGGTATTACCTATACACCTCTGCCTACCCCTTCGGGGACCCTTGTGGGAAGGCGTGAGGATATATTATTATTACCAGTATAGGACAGTCGGCTCAAAGTTTAGAGCTGTTCGAGTACAACAAATCTTGTAAAATTGCAGTTTCGATCGGAATATTGCATGAAAGGAATTGCGGGATTAAACTTGGAACTCATAATATTATGTACTGTTAACGATACACGACGCCAACTAATAAAGTTTTCGAAACTTGAGGACAGGTGCAAAGTTACACAATGCAATTATATCAGAATAATGTGTCTTGTTTTATACAATACATTATCCTTCTATTATTATATGTATATATCTTGGCACAGTGTAAGACGGTGTGGTGTAAATATTGGTGGTACTGGAGCTGGACGGAAAATAGACAATGAATAGCGCTAGGTTGGGGACCCAAATAATTTCGTTGTGTATAGTTATATATACATCCATTAAATGCCTATTTTAAATCAGTATTAATCCATTTATTAAATTATTTGCCCGACTTACTTACTCTTAATTTTATTAAAACTTGGTTTCCATTCTTTTTTTTTATGCTACAAGAGTGTCAAACAAGCATACGGCCCACCCGATGGAAAACGGTTACCGCAGCCTATTTACGCTTACAATACCGAAGTATCACTTGCGCGATGCCACTCATTGTTCGGAGAGTTATTCGGTATTGGCAGCATAATGGGACTAATCCCTCTGCTGCCAGCACAATATAACAATCCTCCCCCCTCCCCAAGGAGCTGAATACTGGAAACCTTATTCACCGCGTAGGAACACGCAGGCAGGTGGCAGAGGGATTAGGCCATTAATGTAACACAGAGTGGCAACGCCCAAGTGATACTTTGGTGTCGTGAGCATAAATAGGCTACGATAACCGCTTCCATATGCATGTTTGCCACTCTTGTTGTATAAAAAAAATAGAAAGTATGTCAGAGACTAACATTCCAATAAATATATAAGAAAAATCTACTTTAATGTATAGTTGTCGATGCGTTACTCGAGCGCTGTATGTTAACAGAGGACTTCATTTGCAGAGCTTAAGTTGCATCTGGACATGTACCAAAATATTAAATAATTCAAACAAAATAATCGAGTAATTAATCAAGTAATTTTTATTGGATAAAACAAAAAAAAATCACGTATTAAAAAACTAAGAATGAACCCCGTAATCCTTGCAGAGTTTAGTAACGTGATGAGCAGCGACGGCGGCGCGACGTGGTAAAGCCGCCACGTCGTCGCCTGTTGCTGGTCGCACATTGAACGCTTGGAGTCTGCTCGTACCCGGCATCATGCGACCTACCACCCTGTACATAGATTATTGATTTTCACGATGCTTATTCTAAGAATTGTGTTGTCATATGTCAGCCTTACTCTATCACGTGGCTTTCACTGCGTCATGTGGCAATCGCCTAGCATAAATAAAATCAAAATGCTTAGAAAAAGGCGAGCAAGCTGAGGAGGTTTAGTCACTTATGCTGCAAGATTTCCACTCAAGCAAATATTACGCCTACCATCTGTCAGCTATTTTGTTTTACCGAGTTTTACCAAGTTTTTAAGTTGTTGTTTACCTAAGTATCTATAAGGTAACAGTTTATAACGAAACTATTTATTGCGCCGATTTATCTGGGCATACAATTTTATTCCAGCAGAATCGCATTCAAATCTCAAATATCAGCGCTCCGAATTGGAGCAACCTTTCAAAACTCGAATTCCCAATTCTATTTCGAATTTAAACCAGAAATAAAATTGGGAAAACAAATTGCTCTTACCTGACAGTGCAAGGCGTCTTCAACTCTGGTAATAAAAAGTCGATTTCGTAATAAACGACTTGTATCGCCGGGCCGCTGTCGTCTCTCACAACTAGGATCTTTGCACTCGACTCCGCAGATCTTATGCTCACACATTTTGCTGAAATTGATTTTTTGCCTTCGAAATGGATTTCGGGGTCCGTTTACACGGCCTTTGAAGTTTCGGGGGTCGTAACAAAACATTATTTCCGGCATATGAATCGTACTATCTTGTAATATTAGAACACCAAAGCAGCGCTTCTACTTGTGTACAATATTGTTTTTTTTTTTGTATAAATTTATTCGCAAGATAGTAAGAACCATAACTGTCGGAGTTGTAAAAATAATACTTACAGAACAACGGGAACATAATCTCTTTTACGAAATATTTGTTACATACTAACGAGACTACCTTTATGTTGGCAAGGCTATTTAATACTTTTAGTTAACCAATTACAAGTTCATTCAAACAATTGTTGTAGTTATGTATGTATGTACAACTATAATCATGTGATACTTGAAAAACAAGCGACTACGTAGCAATTTTGAACTTACACATATTATTCAAATTTTGCGCTAAAGTAAATACATATATATATATATATATATATATATATACTGCAAATCGCAAATGTGATCATCTGATTCACATAACGTTTATAAATCGTAACATAAGTCGTAGAATAATCCGCGTTCTGTTTCGGTACTTATAATTTTCTGTACATTAATCTAAACTCCATAGTGTCTAGAAGGTGCATAACACGTGGTAGAAATACTAACCTATTTTGAAGGCTATTTAGCCAATAGATATTGTGAAAATCAATCAAGTATACATTTTATAATCTTGAATATAAAACTTATAAATAACGACATCATAACATCGGTTTCCTCGATATAATAGGCTTTGCATAGTGAGGAAACCAAAAGATATTGTGTTTTAAAAAAAGTCAGGCTCTCTGCAAGATTGTGATATGTTTAACGTGTTATTATGTTTTTGTAATTGAATACTTTTTACTTTTTTTTACTTTTAACCAATTCACGCCTTCCCACAAGAGGCCCGAATGAGTAGGCGTGCAGATATTCACACACTTTCCGCCAGAGGTATATTTTAGGTGCCAATGTGATAGACACCGAGTCCATCGCCCTTATACAATACACGTGCATTGAATTGCTATTGCAATGCAATTCAAAGTCGTGCAAATTTCATTCAAGTCGTGCAAATGCACGACTATACATATGCCTTTAGATTTCTTCTCAATCGTAGGCAGGTGTCCTCTCGAATAGTCACACACTATTCATTAGTACAGGTGGAATTCAGTCTAGCAATTTTTGTGTTATTGGCCTCTCGAGCCACCCGGACACCATGGCTCTCACACAAAACTAAACTGCATTAACAAGACCATTCTACGCACGCAAATTAATTTAGCGCCTCCTGTTTATCGAATGAAATCTCCACTTAGCCAACAAATATAATCTAAACTACAATACGTGTAATCAATCAAACTCACCTACAATCTCGTAAAGGACCAAAACGCCTACGTCTTGCAGAGCCTTGTGCCATTTGAGCACCTTTTCCACGGGACCGGAAAACGCTCGCGGGCCGCTTTTATATAACGCCTGAATAGAAACGCTTATTATTACAGCGTTACATTTATTTTCAGCAATACGTCCGGTGAAAAGCTATTAAGGAACCAAAACTGTGTTGTGCAGTGTGAAAGCAATGAGTTTATATTTGGATTTTTAAGAGAGTAAATATGCGTAAATACTTATACTGTTTTACGTACTTAAAATAAGTACGTAAAACAATAAGTAGTCTGAAAGTCTAGAGAGATCTGGTCCTCTGCCTACTCCGTGAGGAGTCGGCGTGATGATTTGTATGTATGTAGGTTTAAAGAGATTTGCAAAACAGCTCTTCTAAATGAGGATTTATAAGATAAAGAAAGGCATGTCACGCTGATTTGGACTTTAAGAAAATATGAAGTGTTCACAAAGACGGTATACGATGCGACCGGTTTCTTCAACTTCATTTTCGGTACATTAGTACCGAAGTTGAAGAAACAAGTCGTACAATGCGCACCTTCGTATCTAACGGTGGATTTTCACAGAAAGATCAGCGGATGGATCTAATTACCTTGATCAAAGTTGTAAATATAAGTATAGTAATAAACGTCATTAATAAAATATTATAAAATACTTTGGTATAAACAGACAAATATTTTGGTTGACTGTTTAGAATAATCGTACAATGCAAGACAAAGTATTTTGTGAACGTATTTCATACAAATTCAGTATTTGGAGTATCCTAATAAATGTATTCAGCTATTTACCATTATAATCTATTAAATTGGGACATTATGAACAATATAATGTTTGGGATCTGACCTTTAATGATCAAAAGATACCCATACTACGCAGAGGCTAACCAAAGGTAGGAACTTAGTTTACCGACTTCCCACACAATTATGATAGCTAAGTTTGGAGTTCCAAACTACAATAATCTATTTGGGCTGCTATTTTTATGATTATCGTTTCACCTAACTATTATATGACTGCTTTATAAATATTGGAAATATTAATCTTACTCGAATTTAATTCACATTCTACTCGAAACTGGCGAGAAAGTGTGAAGTAACTGATTAATGTAGGTAGATAAAGCGAAAACTCTACAAGTAATGCTGGCTGTACTGCTCTCAGTAAGGGATAATACAATCCTTGTCTCTACACGTATTTAGCCCTTATGCTACCAGTGGATAATCACTCCAACTCCACCCTTTATTAAGCCTGCAACACGCGAGTAATAACCTCTGGTTATCTTTACCGCCTATTACCTACAGTAATCTTTAGCCATCCCGCGAATCATATAATTGTTTGCCATTTTGTTCTATAGAAAAAAATACTTCTGTTTAATGGTTCCATTCCCATCCGAGACATGTCGGTACAAATCAAGGAGAATCCCTGAAAAGTCTGAAGACCTAAGCATTCCATTTAAGTTCGCTATCTGTCATTACCCTGAGTGCCAAGTTACTTGGTTTCACTTAGCAACTACCATTTAACCTTCGAAATCGCAATACAACTATTGGAATCCAATTAAAACTTAAATTCATCCTAAATGTGTGGAAAGAGCTTGCTAGGATGAAAGCAATCTTAACAAACCTCCTCGGCCAACTGAAATAGATTTGCCTCCTAGTTGAGCCACAATTTGGGCGCCCATTTTGCAAGGCGCGTGCATTCACGGGAAATCAAGTTACATTACATTGCAGGAACTTCGTCGGGCTCCAGTGTAGTTGGTGACCACTGAGGTCTGGCAATTCATTTCTAAGAGTGCCTTGTAAAATACATTTAACTGAATTGCATTCATTAATATTTTTCAATTTAAACTTAGGTTATATTCTAAGTAGAATACCGTCGTGGTTGAGTGGTTCGAGTAGTTGCCCGTAACGCAAAAATGGAAAGTTTGAGTCCCGACTACACCAACGAGTTTTTCTGAACTTAAGTCTGCACTTGATTAGTGTAATGGGCTTTACGGTGAAGGAAAACATCGAGAGGAAACCTGCATTACGTCTGAGAAGAAATTCAAAGGCGTATGTATAGTCGTGCTTGAATAACGGCGATGGACTCTAAACCCACGTTGGCACTTAAAAATATATCTCTGATGGAATGCGGGTGTGCGGGTACTACCTACACACCTCTGCCTACCCCCTCGGGGACCCTTTTAGGAAGGCGTGAAGATATATGAAGAAGTTACTTGGAATTTTGGTTATGTTACTTTAATATCACTACCTGTGAGTATTTCAAGTTCACGTGGTGTGAAATACTGCCGTTGCCATATTAAACAGATAATGCGTTTCTTAATAGTTAATATTTTTTAATAAGAGGTAGGCATGGTTTACCATTGGTTAACTTACCAACATGCGTGCTTGCTTTGCAAATAAATTCGTTCTAAGCGCTCTACACAGCATGTCTATATATTCAACGTTGATCAATTTTTTAACTACATACATACATAATATCATCACGCCGAGACCTCGTAAATTGTTGAAAATGTCGTGAAAGCTGAAAATACGTTTATTCATTGTATTTATTAAAGAACACAGTGAAAGAAATGTAAAATGTCAACCAATAGAGCTGCTAAGAAGCCTAGTTCTTTTTTCAAGACAAAGCAACGGATATTGCATCGAACTGGGCGCACTGGTATTTTCCGGAGTGAACTGGCTTTATTTACTTGAACGTAATGAAAAAGGACTTCTTCACTTAGTCTTATAATCTTGGAAATAAGTCATACATGTCAATTTGACATGTTGCTCATAATATTATAGGTATGATAAAGGTCAAAAGGATTTATGTGAGCCCTTTAGTTTGACGTAACTACTTTGATTGAGGACGGTATGGAATGGAGTAACTTTAAATTAATCATTGTTACGTATTAAATTCTCAGATTTGAATTTCGGAAATATTTGAGTGAAATCTTCGATATAAATCGTTTGAAGGCAAGCCTCACAATCGTCTACTTTAGAGTACAAAGCTTTATTGATAATAAAGAATGTCATACATTTTATCAAAGAACTACCAACATATTTTGTGGCCTATTGCAAGTGAATCGCGGACGATAAATTTTATTTATATACCTACCCTCTGTCGAACAGGGTAATATCTCATTGTTTTTATTGAAAGCCCGTTTTACCGTAAGATGCTGATAAATCTTAAGAAACCTTATTCTACTGCGATAAAACATTTAAAAGAGGAAATATTTGATGTTTTTTTTAAATAATTAAACATCAAAATGTCTTACTTATCTCGTGTAAATGTAAAGTGTAAAATATATGCTTTGAAACCCGGGGTGAAATCCTCGGATGAGTCTTTTTATTAAAGTATATAAGCATTTTATTGTTATTCTACCACATGTTCCCCGAAGCGGTAGGATAATATTACTCCTCCTTACCGGAAACATATTCAGTGGCCAATGAGACATTAGACTTCTTCATTTTATGTACTTGATTAAAAAAATGTACCTACCTACTAATAGGCTTAAAAACTCACCAACATTTTAAACTTAAGTAAGTCGTAACTGCTATGAGCACAATGAAAGCTTCATCAGACTATTTGACACCTAAACCTAAACATATCTTGGACGAAACGTAGGTGCTATAACGCCTCAGCCCTCATTCTCGGTGACGTTTGTAAGGATGTGTTTTATTATCTTATCTTTTTAATGAAATTTTGTTAATAGTTCTATGAACTTACCTTAAGTTTATCTGATCGAGTCATAATCGGTTTTTCAATTTCTTTTTTTGTTATTTCGACTTCAGACACGGACTTGCTTGAGTCTAAAGCTGAAAATAATAACTACAAATGTACGTGCTTAGAAACATAACAACTATAAATTACCTTACTGTATCTTCGGCGAAAAGACGGTAAAAAATAATCTAAGTGAAAGACCAGCGGCTGTACAATATTGCAATTATAATTTAAGAATGCTAAAGCGATAGATATAACTCCTTTCGTACAATTGAATATATCACGTATGACAACAGAGAATTGTTGATTAATTAACGTTTGCAGTCATATCAGTATTTCAGTACACAAAGTGAATGCAACCAATCGTAAATTTACTTCATAGACGCTTTCGTCGCTCCAATATGAGTTTTAGGCTTTAATTAGCCTGCCCATGAGTAACACGCGAAGTTATATGAAAATAATTCATGGGTTAATAATAACAGTATAATGTATGACGACTACTTAAGATGACTGCAATGATAAATCCTACTATATATTATAAACGCGAAACATGATGATTAGGCGTGTTCGTTCCTTTTTCATGCAAAAACTATTGAACCGAATTGGATGAAATTTAGTACAGAGATTACTTATTAGGAGGATTAATGTATCCAAAGAGAAATAAAACAAAAAATCGCAGAGGCAGAGTAGTTCGTGTATATGCCTGCAGAACGAAGCCAAAAAACTCTATATTGCGGAATATTTTGAACTCCTCTTTTGACTACGGCGTTGGCCAGAGACTAAAAAACGAAAGTAGTGCTATCGAAAAAGTTTAATACTGTTGTACCTTTAATAAATGATTTAAAAATGGTACTGGCTGGTAAAGACTTAGAAAATATACAATACATGTAAAAGTGCGTAAAAGAAAAGAAAACTGCCGAGCATATATGTAGAGACTAATTAATGTATTTTTTTTTTTGTATTGTCTCTCGTAGCCTGAGTTCCGGGAACTTTTGCTACTTAACCGGTCAATGGCGAGACCTAGGCCTCCAGCCAGGCACTTTATTTCTAAGCAACACAGTACACGGTGGATTACGAACCTCGGCTTAGAGCGTTGCTGGATCGCGAGCAAGGGAGCTAGGCTGGACTGGTAATTTTATTTAAATATTATTTGGGGGCGGGATTTGCGCGTCTGACTCGGCGCGGGCCGGCGTTTGCAGCGGGGGTCGGCGGATTAATGTTAATGAAGTGAAAGAGGTTTTATAGTCTAAAGAGAAATAGCGGTTACTCTCTGCTAACAATTTCTTGAAGGCCTCGGACGTATATCTACCTATTTATATAAAAAAAGCTTCTAATAGCTTTATTTTCCCTTCCCTCTTCGGTGTACCTAACCCACGTATCCAAGTAGAAAGTTTGTTTTTAAACTAACTGTTGACAACACAGAATAATGAGCTTGTTTTACAAACTTCAGCTTATACTTGGTTTCAAATACTTTTGCCTATAACTTTACACCTTCCCACATAAGTCTCAGAAGGGGTGGGCACGTGTGTGCTAGCTCCATTTCTCGAAGACATGTTGAGCTTTTAACGTACATTAGATAGCTAACGTGGTGAGTCTTATTTCTCTAACAAAGCAGGTGTCTTCATAATGTATTTCTTCACTTTAAAACTCGTGGTGATATCATTGTAATCAAGTTTGGAAAACTTATTAAGACGATCGGGGGATTAACCAGTTATCTTACCTTCAAAATAGTATTCGTTTGTCGACTCTTTGGGAAAATCATCCGACGCGGTAAACCTATATTCTGATTGAAAGCGTATTGTAGATATTTTATTATAGTATACGCGGAACCTGTTGGCCGCGCCTTAAGTGAACGGGTTGCTCATCTGTACTAGACATGAGTTTACGGACTTATCTCGAGACCATCTATATATATAGAGGTACCAACCGTCAGTACTTCTCTGGAACGACTGCTGGGGAGTTCTAACGTCAGACGTGGACTTAATGCCGCTGTTGCAAGCTGTTTGCTTAATATTTGGCGCTTCCTGTTGCCGCAGAGGCTCTAAATAAAACTAAAATTGAATACATACACATAGCAAGGATAGAAGAAACCGGCGAGCTTGTATAAGTTCAGAGAGAGCTGGCGTTGATATGTGCGTAGGTATATATCTTTTTGTATTTTTTTTTCCAAAATACTGGAAACCGGACTTAAAATTAATAATTATGACATACATCACGCCGAATAAGTAAAGCCATTTATTTCCAGAATTAATTATCTCTTTCGCGCCGTCCATGTTCACTCTTCATAATAATTATTATATAAATAAATATAATAAAATTATTAAATATTCTCA